>VDFB02271020.1:0-10744 GCA_007258455.2 Sequoia sempervirens
CCCACTTGAGGAGGAGAACCTGTATCACAAAAGAGGTGACAAAAAAAATTCCCACTCGAGGAGGAGAACTCGTATCACAAAGTAAAAATGCAATAGCTGGGGGATATGGAATCCCAAGATTCTCATAAGTATGAGATAAGGGAGATAGAACTGCAAGACTTAAGGTATCCAAATGAGGAGAGTAATAGAGTTGCAAGAGCCAAGATTGTTGTTGTAATGAGCTTGTGAAAGCTTGAGAGTGTTGCACAGGGTGGTGCCATGAAGTGGAAGAGGAAGCTAAAAGTTGGAATGAAGCTAGAGTGGAGCTAGAAGCATTTGGAAGAATGGAGCTAGAGGGCCAAACGAATTGAAAAGATATCATTTAAGGAGAAAAAAGGAAGAAAAAAGAAGCTTCCTAGGCGGTTACAATCCATCTTGAGCCATTACCATCGACCAAAGGGGATGACAAGTGGCAAACATGCACGGAAATGGTTGTTTGAGCATTGAAATGTCACAAGATGCTAGCGGAGCACGCAGACATCCATGCGGGGCACTAGTGTCCAAACATGTCATGCTACAAAATGAAAAGAATAGGAAAAGCCAAAGGTTTGATGCAAAGCAGACACATGAAGGACACTACTGAAAAGGGCTGCTAAGCATCTTGAGAAGGGAAAAGGGCTAATACAGGGGCTAAAATTAGGCTACTCAAGATGCTAAGGGAGTGGACACTGAAGCAGATGCAAGAATGTATGTGAAATTGCAAGGTGTTCAATTTTACGACTATACATATCAAAAACATAGAACTTTGGATATAGAACCTCTGGAAACCTGTGATCATCATATCCAAACCCCATAAGCATATCTTCAACTATGAATAAATATGGAGCACAAAATTAAACACACCTCTATCACACTAATGCATAAGCATATCTTCGATCATCATATCCAAACTGCATAAGCATATCTTCGACCATGAAGAAATGTGGAGCACAAAATTGAACACCCCTCTATCACACTACACACTCTTTTATTGAGATTTTCTCAAAAGAACCTGGAAACCAAGTGAACCTACTGCAACTACAACTCTTATCCATCAGGACATCAATGAAAACACTGATGATAGCATCACAACACCTTCTTATCAAATCACAACACAACCATACTAGCATAATCACTTAACAACACCAACCGTATCCATACTATTAACATCAATGACCAACACCAACAACTGTTGACATCAATGACAACACCAGTAGTGTACTTGCAACATATATATTTATAAAAATCATTAATAGAAATTTGGGATGATATGAATAATTTTTTTGGAGAAAAGGAACTTAATCAAAAGTTTTCCCTAACACTTCAACTATTTAGGTTCAAAATAGAAGATGAAATCACAGTGATGTCAAATCAAATAAGTAATTTGAGTTCTCTCATGAGACAATTAGAAAAATTCAAGGATCAAGTAGAAGATGGCGATGCCAGAGCTATATTATTAAATAATTTTCCTTCAAAATTTAATAATGTTATTTTAAAGCTCAATCAAATAATTTCTCAAACCTTAGAAGATATAATTTCATCCCTTTTAGTAGAATAAAAGAGAAAAAATATAAAAGTCTATACAAAATTTTCTTTTCAATAGGAGACTGCATTATATTCATGAAGCATTAATAAAAGGCCAGGTACAAATAAAGGGGAAATTGCATGTTTCTACTATAAGAAAAATAATCACACAGTTTGGTCTTGTAGAATTCAATTTATGATATTCTTAAAAGAAAACTCAAAGATCAATAAAGTGAAGGTAACTTAGTTTGTACCGAGGATGAGAATAAGGATCCATTAGATGGATTTTTTTTTATATTACTAAGAATGGATTAGTACTTTGAGACATCACATTCAGGTTTGTGGTACTAGAGGTTGGAGAAATTTATATCATCTCAAGTTAGATTCTCACTTTGAGATGGCGCTTTGCATGAGAAGTGTTTTCTCCTTCTTAATTACTTTCCTTGTTGATGCTAATGGATTTACACATATTGTGAATTTTGAATTTTGGAGACATGTAAGGGATTTGGCGTTGAACTCGGTATGGATTAATGTCCAGCCATTTTATTACACTATGATTGAAATAATTATACCCCTTTGAATTTCATCATACAACTTGATGGAGCTCTATCGTAACTCAATATGGATTATCATCGAATAATTTGGAAATATATGACTCCAGAGTTCCAAAAAATTGTAGTCCAATAATTTGGGAATAAGTTCATTGTTACACCCTTCTGAGGTTCACAAGATAGTTTGATGGAGTTTCATTTGATTCAATATTTGGTTCTTCAAGGAAAGATCTTATGAATTTATATTTTATGTACTCGACAAATTTTCTCATGTAAGTCTTAAGGGGGCATCCCTTGGCTAATTCAATTTCAAGTTTCTAGGGGTATATTTGTAGAAACAATATAATAAGGGGGGAATATTAGCATACATTATTACAATGTCTATTATAGGTAATCATTAGAAATGCAATTGTATCTCTTCATGTTTAAATTTTCCTACTACACATCAGAGAATAATCAAGTAATTTTTCCTCTTCACCTCCAAGGTGTACATAAGTATGATCCTTTGTACAGATAAGAGGATAGGATTATGAACATGTTACAAAGGTCAAGGACTGACCCATCCCTATAGAGTACTTCCACGTACCACTTGTTCATCCAATCTTCCCAAGTGGATCTCCACCAGTAATTCCCCTCAATCCCCCTACCATACATGTCCACCAATTATGTGAGGAAAACTATCATCCTCTCATTTCCCAAAAGGTATCAACCAATTTGAGCCCTTAATCTTCACTTTTAATCTTATCCATCCAATCTTATGAACAAAAATTTATATATTGGCCCCAACCTAGGACATTTTCATTACTCCTTGAAATTCAACCTTATGAAACTATGGAAGGAACTCTTATCCATAGTTATTGAGCACAACCACCTTACCATGGTGCAATAAGGTTAGCTTGTTGAGCATATTATTATTATTATTATTTTTAGATCAATATTCATTAAGATTTTGTTTAATCTTGAGTGTTGCTTGTATTTTGGGTAGGATAGTTTAATGTAGTTATTTACTTGTTCTCTATGCTCAAAATTTTATGTAAATATGAATATGTAGTACTAAGGGTTGTGTGATTGGTTGGTTATTACTATTTTGGCATGGTTGTAGGTCCCAATTCATTTACGTTTATGTGGTCTATGTGAAATGTGGTCACATTAGTTATGATAATTAAGTGGAAAGATCAATTTGGTATGTGTGTATATCTAAGGATAAAGTCACCAAATTTATGGTTTTCTAGATCTTGAAAAGAGCTATGTGATTATATATATATATATATATATATATTCAATAAAAGTTCAATAATTTACAATTAAAGAGGGATGATAATTGAACAATAGACTCAAATCCTAATAAAAATGAAAGTGCTAATTCCGTATGAAATGAAAAATAGCACCATATCAATTTCATTGTGGAACATGATGAAACATTAGCAAGGAAATATATGTGTACCTTATTCGGTGGTTGTATCTATAGTATTTGATAACTAGTCATGAATACAAAAGAAAGAAAGGTCTCACTCAAACCTTTATCCACAAATATGAAAAGTGGAGAGGACCACGATAGAGAGCTTCAACATATTACAACAATACTACAAACTCGTTTCCATTGAAGGATTTGAAGCTTCAATCAAAACATATGGGCACTAAATTTTTCCTCAAAAAATAGAAACATAACATAACAAAACAATAATTGTTAAAGGGATTCAATGGGGCCCATCCAATATACTTCAAACAAATTATTGAAAGAGCACTAAAACGCTCTAAAGGAGCAAAAAGATAGCACAATATAAGATTTAATATCAACAATATTGTAAAGGAAAGGGTTTTTACATGATTGTGTAAAATTTCCATAAGTCTACCTCATGATTGCAGGGTGGTCATGTCACATTAATTGTGTGTGCGGAGTAGGTTATTACAATCTTTGAAATGAATGAAATTTGGAATGTTCTATTTCATCATTATACTACTTCTAATTTTCCTTAATTTTGAATTTAACATTATACGTAAAGAATTTTCTTTTACTTTAAACGGATAAATATAGATTTATATTGCTTGAATGAGATCTTATTAATTCGTAACCCTTTACATATTATATATCGACACTTTCCAAATTTTAGCAAAAGTGCACTGAAATCTTTAATGTACGAGATTTAAGATTTAAGATTTGATTAAACTGAATATGCATATTCTTGATGACAGAGAAAATAATTAAATATTACGCAATCCAGACGGATGAAAGCGTTCTTGCTTTTGAAATGTGTCAGTGACTATTGATTATATTTCTCCGTCACTGCGGATCAGAAAAGATGAAAATCATGTAAAAGTGTCCTGAGTTTCCATGGCGGAAAATCATAATTTGGTAGTTGGATTCAGAATAGCTCCATGCAGCCTGGTTTTATCTTTTGCAGCAATTAGGATCTGGAATGTTGCCTGAACAGTTAGTACATGATGCCAACATCTCCACAATTTCAAGCAGATTATCAATTGATTTGTTGTTGGTTGTATTCACTTTTTCCTTCGGGATAGATCGAGCAGGGACGGCTGGAGAAAACATAACGTTGAGCACCAGCAGCACTACCATAATTTTCAGAAGCACTGATCTCGCCATACTAACTGTCAAAGCTTATCTAATGTAAAGTAATGTGATCGGTTTACGAATAAAGGAAGAAAAGTAAGGTGAATATCTTTAGTGATACAGAGCAAAGATCGAGAATGGCTACGCATAAAGAAAGAAAATCATATATATAGAGATATACGACGGAGTGGAAGCGTATGAATAGGTCAAAATTGAAATTCCCTGGAGAAGGGTGATATTCAAAGTAAAAGCAGCAATTCAAAGAAGCTTTTATTTTAAGAAGTGTAGCTCAAACGAGACGTACTTTTCTTGGGTGATACAGAGCGAAGATCAAGAATGACGGACATGCAAGCGTATTAATAGGTCAATATTGAAATTTGCTCAGAATGGTGATATTCAAAGTAAAACTATGGCGTGTTGAAGAGGTCGCAATTCAAGATGAGGCGAAAAGGACTTTCCTGGTCTTCCGGACTCATTTTTCTTGGACCAAACATTAAAATTAGAATTTAATGTATATTTGTATTCTGTTTTGATTTTTTTTATTTTTTTTTTTGATTTTATTCATAATTAGTGTCTTTGATATAAATAAAAAAAGTTTTTGAAAGGATTAATTTTTTTATATTCAATAATTAATATTTCTTCTTAATGGATAGTATTTATATTACTAATTAAAATATAATGTATGTAGATTGGTGATCTATCATGCCATAAATTTTTATCTATCAATGCTTGATTTATACAACATAGACTAGAAACACATAAAGTAAACAATATTCTTAAATAAATTAAAATATCCCTATAATTAATATGTTACCAACCAAAATTCTTCTATGCTAGAAGTTTGTATTTTAATACATTGAATACTTGAACTAGAAGCTTAAGAAAATATGTCAACAAGTTAAACATTTTTCTTAATATTATCCTCATCCTAAAGTAATTTGAGGAACAAATGATAGGAAAAATGACCATTGACCAATTATAAGGACTTTTTGTATGAAGGGAGATATCTTTAACTTATCAAATTGAGAAGCCATTGGAAATAAGATAATGAAGTCCTTTAATATTAAAAACATATATCAATAGAACAAGAGGAAAACCTTACTAAATATACCAAAAAAAGACTAAATTACTAAAAAGTGAAAATCACTAACTATAAGGATGGTAGAAGCATTCCTAATAGGTACTGGAACTAGGTAAAAAGTGTTTAAACTAAGAACCATATCATTCAACATGGATAATTTGAAAGACTACCTTTTTCTCTTGTGGGCTTTCCCCAATCAATTTAGATATTTAAAGCACCTTTTGGTTATATTTTTTTAGCAATTCCACTATCTAAGATATATCCACTCTACATAAAAACCATTTTTCTCCAAAATGACAACCAACAAGAGGAAGTGACTAATTTGTAGATAAAGATATCTAGTAATGAAATTAGAGCGTATTTAAAAGAAAATTTATGAAAGTAGAGTTACAAATTAATTCATGGTCCTAAAATTTAGATATATATTTGATATTTCCTAATATGTTAATGATAAATCCTTAATAACTAACACTAAATGATTTAGGGAAAACTTTATTGAAGTGAAGATTGGTGATATCCCAAATAAGTTCATAGAGTTCACAAGGGATGCCATCCCTTCATATGGATTTATCATTAGGCATGTATGGCATTACTAATAGGAGGTCGTCTTGAAATAGGAGTTTATCACAAGCCACAACTTAAGTTGAGGAAAAAAAAGTATCCACGTCTAAATAAATGTTGAGTTTTCTCTTCATAATCATTACAATTATTTTAATCTTTTAGAGCCTTAATGCAATGCTAGATGAAACAGTTCATACAATTGGGAAGCTAGGTAATAAATTTTCCAATATATTTGATGGTATTAATCTTTTAAATGGAGTTTCTCACACATAAAGTCCTAGTGATGTATAGTATTGACTATCATGGAGTTTATTATTCAATTGATCGCCCCAAACAATGTAGGTATGAACCAATTAGACTTATTGGCACACAATCACCCCGTAAAATTGAAAGTTTTTATTAAAGTGTACCACTTCTAGTTGAGTAAAAAGCCAATTCATCTTGAAGGACATGCCTACATAAGAGTTGCATTAAATCCTTGATGGATAAGTGACCAAACATACTTAAAAGACATATGTAGTGTGAGTATTTTTATTATTCCACAAGGTAGATAGCATTTCATCATTGTTAAAATATGGCACAAGATTCCAAAAAAATAAGAGGCGAGCCATTATGGATGTCTAATGAGTGAGTAATGTGTTTAGAAAGAAATTTGATTTATCAAATTTAGTTTTTAGAAGTTTCTTAATGAAAATTTGAACCACTATTCAAAGACCAGCTTAGCCATATTGAAATAATAACTAAAGAGCTAGTAGGGTTTAAACAGCTCATTTGCAAGGCATGGTGAAAGGAAAGGCATTTTAATTGAATCACACAATTTATAAAAATGCTGGGAGATTTAATAAATTGATTTTGAAAAGTACCAATAACACCCTAGTATATGAGTCATGGCCATGTGTAACTTTTCCACACATATCTATTGTTGGTTAGGATTGATGTTAAATAAAATAATACCTATCCACATGACATGAGACATAGTTGATAGAGGAAAATTGATAAGTTTGATCTCCTAAAGACAAAGACTACCTAGAAGACTAGATATCTATAAAATATCCTGTATAGTGAATTTGTGTACCATGTAGGTATATTTTATCCCTAGAACATTCCAAGGGATGTACTTAGTGAAGATAAAGTGTAGTGAAATTTCCTAGGAACCAAACCACTGCAAGGAAATGCAACTATCTCACATAAACCAATTATAAATTTGAGAGGTTTGTATTTCATGAAGAAAAAGTGTAGTGACATTTCCTAGGAACCCAACCACTACAATACAAGGAAAATATTTCTCATAAACCAATTACAAGTTCTAGGAGAGAAATCTCAAAGTACATGTGCCATTTTTATGAATAAATTACCTTCTTCAACCTCGTCAAGAGGTCTATATGAGTGTCTAATTTCCTTTAGTGTAGAATTAATTTGAACTGTCAAATTTGCATGGAATAAAGAACTCACAAGGATTGGTGTTCTGGAATAACAAGGACTACTAACTGCTTTAGAAGGTTCATTAGGAGAGTAAGAGGGAGTTGATAGCATAAACAATATTTACTTGTGCATTTTTCTAGTGTTATGATGAAAATGAGCTACTATAGTTGAGACTTTAGAAGACAAGTCATTATGATTGTCCACATTGTTGAACTTAGGTCTTTTATTGAGCCCATTATAGCCACCTTTTGGATGACAACATTAATCGAAATATTTCTACATACCTAAATGGTTCATACACTAGCTTGAAGGCTAGTTTAGGTTTGTAAGTGGTGATAAAACAATCTTTGATTTATATTTAGACGATTGATACTTAAAACATGTATTTACAATTTACTAATATATAGAAGATGGGAAGATGGTGCATGCTATGGATGCGCATAGCATAGTTTCATTTAAATATTGAGATAGGTCTATTTCCACATAGATCCTATGTGAATGAGCTAAATAAAGCTTGTCATTTCAAAACATTACATCCTCTTAAAAAAGAAAATAACATGGATTAATAGAAAATAACAAATCAAAGGTAAACCAAAAATTTGGCCACACATTTTCCATTGACCATGCTTAAACATAATCCAGTTTAGCAGTCAAAAATTATATTTTGACCAATAAAAATAGGGCAAATATTTACCATCTTTTGATTTGAATGAGGTGTACAATTGCTATCGACTATTTGATCACTAAATTAAATGATACTTAAATAAAACGCATACACCTTAATACCCTAATAATATAGCAACAAAATCCTTTTGACTTGCAACATATTTATCAATTAGGTAACTTCTTACCTTTTAAAGTTTATGACCATTTCAACAAGATTTTATACATATATTATAAATCCTTTTGACTTGCTTGTTGAGTGTCTAACACGCCATTGTGTGAGTTCAAAATTTTGAATGGGTCCTTTTACGAATTACAATAGTCAACTATTCGGAGCGTTGTCTATCCGTGACTTCCCACTATCAATATACTGCATTATATATTCTCTAATTTCTATATGAAATATATTCATCTTCATTCGATCTCTCCAAAATACATTGCATTTCCCCTTCTATCAACCACCCAACTTTTGCTTGTGCCGAGTTATTCAACGTGAACTACTTCCATTTCTAAGGGCCCTCTCCAGCAGCAAATATGGCCAGATCAATGTTTATGAGAACCATGACAGTGCTTCTTCTTCTAGCCATTATATTTTCCCTGCAAGTTTCTGCCCGATACAACCTTAAGACTAATGTAAATACAAATGCAGATATTAGCTACAACAAAGCAACTAGTTATCTATTCCAAGTTGTGGAGAGGTTACCATCATGTACCAACTGCGCAAGCTATATTCCAAATTCTAACTGCTGCAAACAATAAAACAGGGCAGCGTATGGGAAACCCAACGTTCAGACTCATATGTACTCTAATTGATATTCGAGTAAAAAAAACAATCATTTTCTTCTTCTAAAAAAACTGAGAGATGCTTTTAATTAACTTTTATCTGTATAATCTGCACTGTTAAAAGAGCAATATAAACTATTCTCTTCCAGTCTTCACTGCTACGTTTCACAACTCTAGTTTGAGTTTGTAATAAGGTTCCGGTTGAGTTTGTGCTTATGTTATCCAAATAATAAAATTTGGATAAAATTTGGGAAGGAGATTTTTTTTAAATGTGAATAAATTTGTCTTATATAAATTTGAATTAAAAAAGTAAAATAATAAATTCATACAACTTGCAAGTATGTTTCTTACCTAGTTTATTCCAGACACATACTTCAAATACAATATAGACCTCATCTTCTATGCCGATCATACACTTCCATAAGACCTCAACATGGGCTGCTCCTGCTAATGAGGAGGCTTTGATGACACCTACTCATCCAACCATAGCTAATCTCTTCCAGCTTGACTTTGACATTGCCAATGAAAGGAGATATGGAGCCATCGAACCCTCCTGGTGCAATGATCGCTCCAGGAAGAAATATTAGAGGGGATGGTAGTGAGTCGAAAGAAGCCTGAGCAGCTAGATCAGACTGTCGATTGACAGAAATGCCGGAGGAGGGACTGTATATATAGCTCACTCCTAGGAGCATTTCATTAGATTCTTGAGTGTATACCGAATGGGAAACCCTAGAAAATGAATAGTGGCAGGAGGTGATGACGAACAAGCGTGAGAGACGGTAATAATCTTTTGATCCATAGAAAACAGTATTTCTTTACCTCTCACTCAGCTCCCCATTAGCCATGGGTGGGAAAGGATCGAGGATTGGAGTTGTTATGTCCTCATTTGCAGCTCCCCTTCTTCGAAACAACAAACAAATCCATTCATGTCTCGCCCAACTGAATTGTTAAAAACATCATTTCAAAATATATTTTATAAAAGATGACCAGCCCTTATCCATACAAATAATAGGGTGAACCAGAATGAATTTCTAAGACTACTTTGAAGTTTGCTGAATTTGAAATTTCACAGATGGAACTTGGAGAGACCTATGATTTAGATTATGTTGTGATAATATCAATTCAATTATTAAATGTTTAAATATCAGCTCAAAAACTTTATCATTTGAATAAGAATAAGCAACTATCTGAGACCATTTCTAAAAGTCAATAATAACTACCATTTAGTGTTCTCCCTGATGTGTAGTTCTCCCATTTTAGATTTTCTTTCTTTGACGGTTAAAAAACAAAATGGCGAAGGGCTTAATGTAGAGAATGCTCAGTTACAAAAATTCACCGCATAATAAAAAAACATAAAATATCTTGTTATAGTGGAAATTGAAAGAGAAGATTAAAAAAAGGTCATCTACAAATTTAAAATATACATCTTTATCTAGCGTCAGTTGGCATGTGCCATTCCATGTCAATTTTGAAAATGGTAGTGATTGAAATGGACATTTGACTTTTCCCCTATTTTTGCTGATAAATCAATTAACCTTTATTAGTATAATCCCAGTCTCTACGTAGAAAAGG
>VDFB02271021.1:0-23506 GCA_007258455.2 Sequoia sempervirens
TTTTGACCGATAATGTATTTATTATCATTTGGATTTATATCTACAAGTAATAATAAACCTTAAAAGTTATTTACTTGTCTCTAAAAAGTTGGTTGAAGCCTGCACTTAGGGATGTTTAAATTTTAATATTTTAGACCCATCATAATTATTTTTCCAATTGATCTACCACGTAGTGATAATTTTGAATCCAAAAATCTATGTTTCAATATACTTTTGTAGATGAAAAATAAATAAATCAAACTTTATGACCTTCACCAAAATTTGGTAGCAATACCTTTCTTCTTGGGCTGACTTATTAAACATGATAGGATGAATAAAAATACCTATTTTTCTCAATAGACCTTGGTTCCATTAAACATTTAAATAACATCTAAAAATATTATATTCATTAATGTTTGTGTGTGTGTGTGTGTTTGTATGACCTCAAAACAATAAGAATAGTTTAATGCACATGATAATAACTACATAGTCTTAACAAACACATAGTTTCTACTAGAGTAATGGTGAATTGATAGGTATCAAATTTTGTTAGTAAAAGTCAAAAAATATTTCGCAAACGAGAGATACAATGAAAATTGCTATATAATCTCAATAAAAAAAAAATTATAGAATGATACGATGAAAATAGGCGTGGATGGAATCCCTAATGCATAAAATATTATCTCATGTTTCTAAATCATATGAATAGAGGAATATAAGATGAATATATGTTAATCAAACCATATCCTAAGAACTATAGCACCAAAAAGATTTCACACTAAGAACATAGCTTGCTAGTTCACTACAATGCAATACCTAAAGAATTTCATTACAAAATAACAATAAATTACATAGAGAAATAATTATATGAAACAAGTTTATAGTCCCAAAGATAAGTTCCTAAAATTTACATTGAATTTAATATGCAGTTTGAATCGATACAATCATAACCCTCAACAACATTATGAGACATTAGCTCTCAAAAGATATATTAAAAAAAAAGAAAATTAGGATATACAAAGAAGAAAAGGGAAATATTATTCAATAAAATTATGATAATTTACCACTAATGAGTCATAATAATTGAGAAATAGGCTCAAATATTAATAAAAATGAAAATGTTAATTCTATATGAAAATAAAAATAGCACCATGTCAATTTCAATGTGGAACATAATGAAAAACAGGAAAGTAAATATATGTGTACCTAAGTTGGTTGTTATATTTCTAATAGTTGATAACTAGTCATCAATAGAAAAGATGTCTCACGTAAATCATTATCTACAAATAATACATCCTCATTATAGAAATATGAAATGTGGAGGGAACCACGATAGAGAGTTTGAACACATTACAACCTTGTTGAATCTTCAACCAAAACATATAGACACTAAATTTTTGCTCAAGAAAAAGAAACATGACATATCGAAACAATCCTCGTTAAGAGGATTCAATGGGGCCCATCCAATACACTCCAAACAAAATATTGGAAGATCACCAAAACACTCCAAGGGAGCAAAAAATAAAATAAAATAAAAAATAGCACAATATAAGATTTAATATCGACACTACTCTAAAGGAAAAGGTGTTTGCATGATTGTGTAAAATTTGCATATTCTACCTTACGATCGCGGTGGTCATGTCACATATTAACTATGTGTGCTATGTGGGTTATTACAATACTACAATCTTTGAAAGCAACTAAATTTGGAATGTTCTATTTCATCATTATAGTTCTTCTAGTTTTCCTTATTTGGATGAGATCTTATTAATTCATAACCCTTCACATATTATGTATCGACACTTTCTTAGCAAATGTCTGCTGAAATTGATATTGTACCAGATTTGAGATTTAAGATTTGATTAAACTGAATATGCATATTCTTGATGACAGACAAAATAATTAAATATTACGCAATCCCGATGGATGAAAGCGTTCTTGGTTTTGAAATGTGTCAATGACCACCAGAAGGAAATTGATTATATTTCTCCCTGTCACCGCGGATCAGAAAAGATGAAAATTATGTAAAAGTGTCCAGAGTTTCCATGGCAGAAAATCATAATTTGGTAATTGGATTCACAAAAGCTCCATGCAGCCTGGTTTTATCGTTTGCAGCAATTAGGATCTGGAATGTTGCCTGAACAGTTTGTACATGACGCCAACATCTCAACAATTTCAAGCAGATTATCAATTGATTTATTGTTGGTCATGCCTGAATTTGTATTCATTTTTTCCTTCGGGATAGATCGAGCAGAGACCGCTAGAGAAGACATAATGTTGAGCAAAAGCAGCACTACCATAATTTTCAGAAGCATTGATCTCGCCATACTAACTGCCAAACCTTATCTAATATAAAGAATGTGTTCGGTTTACTAATAAAGGAAGAAAAGCTGGGTGAATATCTTAAGTGATACAGAGCAATGATCGAGAACGGCTATTGATAAAGAAAGCAAATCATATATAGAGAGAGACATACGACGGAGCGGAAGCGTATGAATAGGTCAAAATTGAAATTCGCTCAGGAAGGTGATATTCAAAGTAAAAGCGTAGAAGATGCAGCGAAACGAACTTTTCTTGGGTGATACAGAGCGAAGATCGAGAATTGCGATCGACAAATGGAGGAGGCGGTATTTATAGAGGAAGACAACGGATGTATAAGCATATTAATAGGTCAATATTGAAATCCGCTAAGAGTAGTGATATTCAAAGTAAACTATGGCGTCTACCCATCCAGCAGAATGCAGGTTTGACTGTATTTATTAATTAATTGAAAATAAAAAATGTGTTCACTTTTTATTTTCAATTAATTAATAAATACAGACAAATGTGCATCCTATTAGTTGTATAGACATTATTCAATTCAAGACAAGGTAAAAGAATTTTTGTGGTCTTTAATGGTGCTTTTGTTTTAATAAGGGACTCGTTTTATTTGGACCAAACATTAAAATTAGTGCTTGGAGGAAAGGTATACTACCACTAAGAAGTTTGAAACATCAAGAAAGGAAAGAGGAAATTGTGGGCAATGGATGAAATGGATAATAGGAGGGAAAACTCTAAAGTTATGATATGTAAAAATAAAATATATTTGAGTCAAATTACAATCTTCACTATATTCTCAAAAACATCCAAGAATTTGTAAGATATAACACATGCTTCGTAAAGAATCAAATATTTTTCCTAAAAAAAATTAGGAAGTGAAAATAGCCATTCTCCTCACATTTGTTTTAAAAGAAAACAACCCCGCTCACAAAATTTTGTACGCTCAAACCCTATAATAACTATAGGAACTCAATGAAATCAATGGCTCTTTGATCGTCTATAAAGATCTTGAGTATATTTTTGAAGACATATGAATGAATCAACGTGGATTGGCTTCAACAACTTTTTGCTTTAGTCCCAGTTTTAGCCTTTTTATAGTCTTAAAGCATACTAAACTTGCAGTTTGCATACTTTGACAGATTCCTTGTTTTAGCTTTGTTTTCTTAGCTGTTCGATGCCTATGTCATATTGTCCTTAGCTTTGTTTTTATTTCCTTTATCTAGTTTCTATCCTTAGCCTAGTCGCTGTTTTGAAATCTCCTTTAAATCGAGGTTATTTGTAACAGATTTACATATACAGTTCAATACAATACCGTTGAATACTCTTTCATCTGCTATTCAAAATCTTTTATCTTAATTTTTCAGTATAGTGTTAGTGAAATATTATTAGTTTCATTCTTCAATTTTGCCTCAGAGGTTGTAACATGTGACTTGGGTCTTTATAAAATAGAAGGATGGTGTTTTCTTAAAAAACATTTGAATGCAACCAAGTTAAAACTGAACCAATACATGTGACTGTCATTCAGAACGCCGTCCGTAAATGTTTTGACCATTGAGAATTAAAAACAGTAGTAAGTGTGATGTTAGCATTACCATTTTGGTTGACATAACAAAGGCCAAGTGAGATGTATAAAATCCTCTTCAAATGCAATCAAATGGCTTCTCACCCTTGGCTCAACCTATGCTTAGTTGGAGTTTGAGTCCCTCAACACCTCCCTACCCCATGTGTTCACTACAGATTTCAATGTCATGCTTCCTTTCCCTGCACATAGCTAATTTGGCATTCGAAAAATTCACCGCCAGCAATTCACCATTTGAAAATTCACCGTCAACAATTCATCATGGGAAAATTCATCGGTATGAAAAATTCACCTAAGTAAAATTCACCACCAGTAATTCACCGCCATGGAAAATTAATCGCAAACTTTTAATGCGATGAAATGAATTTTCCATGGCGGTGAATTGTTGGTGATGAATTTTCCCTGAGGTGAATTTTTCATGGCGGTGAATTTTTCTGTGGTGAATTGTTGGTCGTGAATTATCCGGTTGCCATGGTAGTGAATTGTTGGTGGCGAGTTTTCCTTGAGGTGAATTTGTCATGGCGACCTGAATTTGTCATGGCAGTGAATTTGTCATGGCGGTGAATTTGCTGGTGGTGAATTTTCCTTGAGGTGAATTTGTCACGGCGGTGAATTTTCTTGCGATGAATTATCGATGGTGAACTTTCCATTAGTGAATTGTTGACAGCGAATTCTTCTAGAACCATCTAATTTATCTCAAACGCCAAGATTTTATTTTTATCATCGCCTACTTGATACCATATGAAGGCGATGAATAGTCGATTATCTATTGAATGTAAGTGAATCATTTTTATACAGGGATGGATACAGTTACTCCAACTGTAACTATGTCGGTAACTATAGGGAGAATTGTATAACCACAAGCAATGTAATATGCTAACACAAACATACTTATTAGACATATGTAGTGTGATTATTATTGTTATTCCACTGAGTAGTTAACCTTTTATCACCTTTCAAATATGGCATAAGATTCCAAAAAAATAAGAGGTGAGCCAATATGGATGTCTAATGAGTGAGTAATGTGTTTAAAAAGAAATTTGATTTATCAAATTTAGTTTTAAGAAGCTTCTTAATAAAAAGTTTAACCACTATGTAACTATAGTGTCATATGCAACAAAGAGAATATATATTTTGATAGTTAATATTGATATCATAAAGGCCTAATTTATTTCTAATAAAGAATATTTCTTACCTTCCACTAGTTATCCATCTCATTTGTATGTGGCCTTCCTTGTCTTGAAATACCAACTTAGCCATATTCAAATAATAACTAAAGATCTAGTACTATTTAAACAACTCATTTGTAAGCCATAGTCAAAGGAAAGACATTTTATTTGAATCACATAATTATTAAGTATTAACAATGTTTGGAGATTTAATTCATTTGTTTTGAAATGCACCAATAGCACTCTAGTATATGAGTCATATCCTTGTTGGTTAGGGTTGATGTTAAAATAAATACTACCCATCCACATGACATGAGACATAGTTGATAGATGAAAGTTGATAAGTTTGATCCCCCAAAGACAAAGACTACCTAGAAGACCAAATATCTATTAAATATCTTACATAGTGAGTTTATAGCATTTGGGTATATTTTATTGCTAACATTCTACGAGATGTATTTAATGAAGATCAAGTGTCGTGACGTTTCCTAGGAAACCAACCACTGCAATGTAAATAACCTGTTTCACATAAACCAATTATAAATTTGAGAGGCTTGTATTTCATGAAGAACAACTGCAATGACATTTCCTCAGAGCCCGACCACTACAATGCAAAGAAACTATTTTACATAAACCAAATATAAATTTCAGGAGAGAACTCTCAAAGTACACATGTCGCTTTTATGAATAAATTGCCTTCTTCAACCTCACCAAGAGGTCTACATGTGTGCCTAATTTCCCTTAGCATAGAATTAATTTGAACCATCAACTTTGCATGGAATAAAGAACTCACAAAGAATGGAGTTCTAAAATAACACGGCCTAGCAAATTCTTTACAAGGTTTATTGGGAGCGTAGGAGGGTTTTGATTGCAAAAACAATATTTACTTGTGGTTTTTAGTAGTGTTATGATGAAAATGAGCTACTATAGTTGAGACACTAGAAGACAAGTTATTACGACTCTCAACATTGTTGAGCTTATGGCTTTTATTGGGCCCATTATAGCCACCTTTTGGCTACCAACATTAATCAAAATGTTTCTACATAACTAAATGGTTCATACACTAGCTTGAAGGCCAGTTCAGGTTTGTAAGTGATGAGAGAACAATCTTTGATTTTATATTTAGAGGATTGATAGCTAAAACATGTATTTAAGATTTACTAATATATAGAAGATGGCAACATGGTGCATGTTACAGATGTGCATAGCATAGTTTCACTTAAATATTGAGATAGGTCTATTTCCACATAGATCCTATGTGAATGAGCTAAATAAAACATGTACTTTTCAACACATAACATCCTCTTAAATGAGAAAATAACATAGATTTATATAAAATAACAAATCAAAGGTAAACCAAAAATTCGGCCCACACATTTGTCCTTGACTATTTTTAAACATAACCCAGTTTAGCAATCAAAGTTATATTTTGACCAATAAAAATAGAGCAAATATTTACCACCTTTTGATTTGAATGATGTATACGACTGCTATCGACTATTTGATCATTAAATTAAATGACATTTAAATAAAATGCATACACCTTAATACCCTAATAATATAACAACAAAATCCTTTTGACTTGCAACATATTTATCAACAAGGTAACTTCTTACCTTCTAAAGTTTATGACCATTTCAACAAGATTTTATACATATATTATAAATCCTTTTGACTCTAACACGCCATTGTGTGAGTTCAAACTTTTGAATGGGTCCTTTTACGAATTACAATAGTCAACAATTCGGATCGTTGTCTATCCGTGACTTCCCACTGTAAATATATTGCATTATATATTCTCTAGTTTCCATATGAAATATATTCCATCTTCATTCGATCTCTCCAGGTACATCACATTTCACCATATCCCATCCACCCAGCTTTTCCTTGTGCCGAGTTATTCAACGCGAACAATTTTCTTTTCTAAGGACGCTCTCCAGCAGCAAATATGGCAGGATCAATGTTTATGAGAACCATGACAGTGCTTCTTCTAGCCGTTATGTTTTCCCTGCAAGTTTCTGCTCGATACAACCTTAAGACTAATGTAAATACAAATGCAGATATTAGCTACAACAAAGCAACTAGTTATCTGTTCCAAGTTGTGGAGAGGTTACCATCATGTACCAACTGCGCAAGCTATATTCCAAATTCTAACTGCTGCAAACAATAAAACAGGGCAGCGTATGGGAAACCTAACGTTCAGGCTCATATGTACTGTAACACTGATATGCCAGTCGAAAAAAAATATCATTTTCTTCTTCTAAAAAATCTGAGAGATGCTTTTAATTTAACTTTTATCTTGTATAATCTGCACTGGTAAAAGAGCAATATAAATTATTCTCTTCCAGTCTTCACTGCTACTGCTACTTTTCACAACTCCGATTTTCAAGATTGAAACTTATGTAATAAGGTTCAGGTTAAGTTTGTGTTCATGTTTGAGAATAATAAAATTAGAATGAAATTTAGCAGAGAGATTATTTAGAAATAAAAGGATATATGGAGCCATCGAACACTCCTGAGCAGCTAGATCAGACCGTCGATTGACAGAAATGCCGGATGGGGGACTGTATAATAGAAAAAAAAAACTTAGAATTTCTTGTTATAGTGGAAATCCACAAATCTTAAATATACATCGAGAAGAAAAAAAAAAAAAGGCAATCCGTTTCTTGCATAATCTCACAATAGTTTTTTTTCTTATAGATGACTAAAAATTGTAGTGACTGAATTGGACATTTGACTTTTCTCTTATTTTTTCTAAATATTAAACCTAATTTATAATCTATGGGAACTTGATATGATATTTTAAGGTGATAAGTCAATTAATCTTTATTAGTATAATACTAGCCTCTAACAAAAAGAGCGCTTGGAATAAATTATGAACATCCAACAAAGCAAAAAAAAAAAAAAATTAAACTAGATGAAGTTACACGTTCCATGCTATATTCGTATATAAATTTTGTGAGCATATACTTTTAGAATCCAGCTCAGGAAAATAATCCATGCTACTAAAATAATAGTATCTATTAAAATTTATGCATATAAAATGGTTTGTTTAATGTTGATTATTCTTATAAAATTTGATAAAATTAGATTCAATTTTTGAATAATATATATTTTCAACTAATAGATTATTCAAATTGACATGAATCTAATATACCAATAGATATTAAATAAAAAAAATTGGATCCCAAAATATACATTAGAAATTATTCTTTGATTTAAAGAGAAATTTTAAAGATCCAACAACTACAAGTACTATACACCCAATGATTTATTCCACCGCCTGTTATCATCTAAAGATGCATTACCTCTTAATCATGTTACTAGAGATGACTACACAAAAACTCACCACTCAATATGTCTAACTAAATAACCAATATAGTATGAGCACAATGAATCATTTCTCAATTATAATGGCCATTTTCCTATTAATTCCTTGTACTTATAGCATTAGTTATATTATCAATTAATGTTCAACTATACACACACATTAATCAAATATATTTTTACTCAAAAATTTATTTATATTCATTAATTAGTCATGAAGATGTTCCTTCTACCTACAAGTCATAAGGTGGAAGAAAAAACTCCACCAATCAACTAATCCCCATAAAATTTTAAAACGAGAAATGAAATATGGAACACAACCCTAAACACTAATATGTAAAGAAAGCTAAAAACATAAAAATTAAACAAGAAAATAAAACACGGTATGCTTACAAAAAGTTATACTCAAGTATTTTATCTAATCTCTAAGTGAGTAGCCAACTATAGATAAAAATGCTCTTCCATCCTTTGATCCCTTGAATCTTATATGATAGAGTTAGTATTATTATTTATTAATATTAAGAAGACAAGCAGTGAATGGAATTACAAAATAAGTTGTATATTTTGACTGAAAATGCATTTATTGTCATTTGGATATTATATCTACAAGTAATAATCAACCTAAAAAGTTATTTACTTCTCTTTCAAAAAGGGGTTGAAAGCATGCACACTTAGTGATGCTTAAATTATACTATTTTGGACCCACCATAATTATTTTTCCAATTGATCTACCGTGTAATGATAATTTTAAATCCAAACACCTATGTTTCAATATACTTTTGTATGATAAAAAATAAATAAATCAAACTTTATAACCTTCACCAAAATTTTGTAGCAATACCTTTCTTCTTGGGTTGACTTATTAAACATGATAGGATGAATAAATATACCTATATTTTTTCCATAGACCTTGATTCAATTAAACATTTAAATAGCATCTAAAAATATTATAATCATTAATGTGTGTGAGTGTATGTGTGTGTATCGCCTCAAAACATTAAGAATATTTTACAATACAAAGATAATAACTAGATATTCTTAACCAACACATAGTTTCTACTAGAGTAATGGTGAGTTGATAGGTATCAAATTTTGTCAATCAAAGTCAAAAAATATTTCACAAATGAGAGATATAATAAAAATTGCTATATTGTATCAATAAAATAAAATTATAAAATGATACATTGAAAAGAATCATCCTTGAAAAATGGATGTGTATGAAATCCCTAAAGCATAAAGTGTTATGCCATGTTTCTAAATCATATGAATAGAGGAATATAAGATGACTAGATTTTAATCAAACCATATCTTAGGAACAGTGGCCTTGTAAAGATTTCTCGCTAACAACATAGCTTGCTAGTTCACTACAATGTAATACCTAAAGAATTTAATCATAAAATAGCAATAATATTATATAGAAAAATAATTATATGAAACAAGTTTATAGTCTCAAAGATAATTTCATAAACTTTACATTGAACTACATATGCATTTGAACCCATACAAGCATAACCCTCAACAACTTTCTCGAATATTAGCTCTCAAAAGATATATAAAAAATTAAAAAATTAAGATATACAAAGAAGAATGGGAAATATTATTAATAAAATTTAGATAGTTTACCACTAATGACTCCTAATAATTGAGCAATAGACTCAAATGTTAATAAAAATGAAAATGTTAGTTGTACATGAAAGGATAAATAACACCACACCAATCTCAATGTGCAACATAATGAAAAATTGGAAAGTAAATATATGTGTACCTAAATTGGTCGTTATATTTCTAGTACTTGATAATTAATCATGAATAAAAAAGAAAGGTCTCACTTAAACCATTATCCACAATAATACTACATCGTTATAGAAATATGAAATGTGGAGGGGACCACAATAGAGAGCCTTGTTGCCATTTAAGTATTTAAAGAACTAAATTTATTTAAATATTTGAAGCTTCAATGAAGACATATAAAGACTAAATTTTTCCTAAAAAGAAAGAAACAAGACATAATAGAACAATCCTTGTTAAAGGGATTCAATGGGGCACATCCAATACACTCCAAAAAAATTATTGGAAGATCACCAAAACACTCTTAAGGGAGCCAAAAATAGCACAATATAAGATTTAACATTTTTACATGATTGCATAAAATTTGCATAGTCTACCTCATGATTGTTGTGGTCATGTATGAAACCTAGAAAATTGTCATTCTATGATTAGGGAGATAGAACAACCAATTTCCTACAAGTTCCACTCAAGGAAACCTTAGAGATATCAATCTAGGAATGGAATGAGGGAAAGAGATCTACAATACGGTGTCCTAGGGGTGTGATTAAAGACTAAAACGGGGTTCACCACCAAGCTAGGGCTTGGAAAGACAAGAAATGTAAATGATATGCAAGGCCTAAGTAAATGACCTAGAAATGAACTCAAATCAGAACAGTAAACTAGAGATAAATGGAGGCACACCTGGACATTAAAGAGACTTAAATGAGGGCCTGAAATCCCAAAAATATTGACTTTTAATGCACACTAGGACTCATACACCAATAGGGGAAATTTAGTCCTAGTTTAGGGTTTCCGACAAAAACTGGAATCTGGAACTGGTAACTCGGGATCTGATGGAAATACCTAAAATCAAGTATACTAGGACTCATACACCACAAGTGGCGATTTAGTCCCAGTATCATGGTTGATGGGAAACTCTGATATCCTCTTAGGTTCTCTTGTAGCTTCTCTCCTACCAAATCTCCAAGTCTGAGACACTGAATTGCAACTTACAAGAAGCTTTTCGTGGTCTTGCATGTAAGTCGACAACTTTTCTCCAATCTTTCTCCTCAATGGATATTCAACCCAAATCTTCAAATCACACATCAAAGAGAGGGAAAAATGGGTATGTGCAAGATCATCATGGAAAAAACAGGCCCTTAAGTGGCGAAAAATTCAAAATAATCAGAGTTAGGCAACTTGGCGTAAACATTTGAATAAGTTATCTATATTATTTCAAAAATATGTAAGAATAGAATCTGTAGAAAATTGAATGTAGTTTATAAACTACTAGGTTTAATTGAAAACAATAAATCTATTTGGTGAAAATTTGAAATTTTAATGCAGTAGCAGTTAAACTTCAAGGAAGAAATAAGAAGTAGGTGTCTCTCTGACCACCCTAACTACAATAAAATGATAATATTTTTTTACAATATTTTAGATATAAGTAGAGGACTCATGTCCCAATGTGATGCATATTCTTTTGTAATTTTTTCAAATCAAATAATTAATTATGAATTTTTTATTACAACTTTTAAAAGATATTAAAAACTCGTATGTCTGACCACCTTAACTTGGTCAAAACTTCATCAAATTCATTTTTTTTCTTTTTAATCCTATAGTATGTGAAGCATATTTTGGATTCAAAAAATGTGATACCGTTTGAAAGCTATAGATATTTTTCATTCAGCCTATCAATTAGGACTTTAGTTGTAATTCAAATAGAAAATGAATAATAATTATTTATTAAATTCAAAGTAAAAAATAATTTATATTGGTGGAAAGCCGAGAATCTCCTTTAAAAATTTTTTTCCTTTCATGAATTTTGGGTAAAATAAAAAGTCGTCAGCCACATACCCCACACATACCCATCAAATTACCACTTTTGTCCCATCGTGATCCTGCACATACCCAAATGTTGTTTTGTTAGTGGATAGGGGTTTTCCTTGTGTAGCATAGAAAAATGTATCTTTGGACATTTTCACGCTCATTTGGGTCCTTCTTCTCGATGTCGGCCTAGTTTTTCCATGATTTAATTGTGTAATGTGGTCAACGCATTAACATTAGGTCTTATACCCTCTTGTATTAATAAGAATTTTATGATTCCTTGCAAGCAAAAGTGTTGTGAAGTGTTGTAACACACATTCATGCTTTTCTAGGACCTTATTAATATATTTCACCTAAAAAGCTTCTTTTTATCATTCATCAAGCCTTATTTCAAAGTGTTGTAAAGTGTTGTAACAAACTTTCCTGCTTTTCTAGGCTTCTAATCAATAATTTGACCCTTTCTTATGTTTTAATTGGCCCCATTTTACACTTATAGACCTTACTTAAGTGTATTTTTGAAAATAATCTTGATAAACATCAACTAATACGCTTAATTTCGGACACCCACTTAAAATGCCTAAGTGGGACCCATTCGCCACTAGGGATGAATGAGTCCCCTCTGGCTCAAAAATCAAAATAAATTCAAAATTATGGCAGGTTATTATTTTCCAAGACCTAAGGTCCGCCCGTCATGTGGTATCTTTGGAAAATTTTGCATAATAAAGTATAAATATAGGGATTTTCCTCTAATTTCACCCCCATTCATTCACACAAACATTCAAGCAATTATCATTCATTCACTTAAGTATTTTAGGCATTTTCAAGCATTCTCAAGTCTACATCCATGGGAGCTTCCACTTGCATATCTTCATATTTCTACTTCAAGGTTCGGGTGAGTTGTGGAATTGCATGTTGTTCATCCATAATTCTCTTTTCATTTAATTTCATTTTCAAGGGTTTAATTACCAAACCGGGGTTTGGCCAAGGAAAACCCCTATTCACTAATCCTCAACAATTTTCCCCCCTCTTTGCATGTGTTTTGTAGGTCTAGTGTGCATATTTTTCAAATATCAAGGTGTGAAATGTTGTCAACCATTTTTCAAAGTCATTTAAAGTAGTCAAAGCCCTAAAAGAAGCTTGGAAAACACTTACAGGTCGAATTCTGCAGTTTCAGATCCCAAAGCCTGTTAGGAGTTGAAGTGCAGACCGAGAGCTATAGATTACACTTTTGAATTTATTGAAATCTGGAAGTGGACTAAGTCACCCAGCTTGGCGTGTGAGTCCCACTACTAGACCCAAAACATAGGGTTTTGCAGTTTTGAGTACCCAATTGTCTGAAACCCATTATGGCAGAATCTTCCTGAAATGGGACTAAGTCGTCCAGCTTGGTGTATGAGTCCTAGTGGGCTTTAATAGTGCCTTCTATAGGATTCTAGAATTCCTCTCCATCACTTTCCAGTTTCCAGGCACACATCTTCAAACTCATTAATTTCTATTGCAATTTACTTGCATTTTTAGGTCATTTTGCATATCACAATATGTTTTCAATCATGTTGCATTTCATTAGCTTTTCATTAATAGTTAATCTCTTTTATCAGTTCTTTGCATCTAGTAAATTCCCCTTAGATAGATTTCAATCATCTTTGCATTGGAATCTCAAGGGAATATTCTTGAGTGAGCCATTAAGACTTTCGGATATCTCTCTCCTTTTAGGTGCAAAACCCTAGAAGTGTATCAGAGCCCCCATTCCAAAATTATTTGGTTCATTTTGGTGAACTTGACTTGAAGAACATCATATTTCTAATTTCAAGTGCATTTACATCCTAGGAATAACTTACATTTACGTTTCATTTCATGTTGCATTGTTTAATTTGCATTCTAGGGTTTTCAAATTTGCATTAGTGAAAAGCTCATCTAGCTTGCATTTTTGCATTTCATTTCATTAAAAATTGCTAAAATTCCGCATTTTCATATTATACCTACATCAAAAAATTTGAAAGGCATAGAAGCCACCTCAAAAATTCTAAAAATTTGCAAAAGAATCACTACCTGGACTCATTCACCACCCTAGGCGATTTAGTCTAGTTGCATATTCTACACTGCATTTTTTGTCATTTCTAGCTCATTCTCTGCATTTCTGTTTTATGTTGTTATCTTTTTGTTTCTGTTTCCATATTTGTTATTTCATCTAATTTCTTGCATTTAGTTCATCTTGTGCAATCTAAAAATTTGCATCATGGATATGTTTTTTAATAAGCTTTGGATGCCATTGAAATCCTTAGTTGACATGTCAAGTTGTGCCTTTGGAATTGATCCTAATGAAATTGAACTCACGCATGCTCACTCAACTCTTAATGCATGCCCTCCTCATGATGTTGAAATCATTGGAGAAGATGATGATAGCGTGAATAAGTTCCTCAATGATTGCCTTCACAACCTTGAGTCCAATGCATCCTTTTATTCATCCATGAAACAACAAGACCTTCCTATAGTACCACCTCTTCAAATGTTTGGTTACTTACATCCTAAAACAAAATTGAACCTAAGTTCCCTACACAAGGTGAAACTAGTTCTTCTAAACAAACAACCACTCAACCATTCTATGATAATAAAGTAACAAATACTCCGATCAACCTTGAAGAAACATATGGCAAAGGTTTCACAATCTTGAGAAAAAAAGGATGTGACACAACAACTGAACATGGAATTCATCAACTCTTAGAGAAACATCCAAAAGATGAAAACACAATGGGGTTAGGATATCTAGGTCCCTCTCATAACTTGAAGCCTCCTAGAGAATATCTGAGGCTTCATGATGATGGCACAGTGATCTTTAACTCCCCTCCCGACTTGAATGTCCTTCCTAGAGAGCAACCCTTGATTGATAACAATGACAAGGATGAGAGGATCACTTTTGGTCCTCCTTCAATTCGAGAAAAGGGTGAATCTAGCAAATGCAAGAGGCCTTAGAAGTTTCAAAAACTCAAGTTTCCTCTTTGTCCACCTCTTGAATGGGAAAGGAAATTACAAATACTTTTAAACAAAGGACTCATACTATTACTACCTACGAATAGATTGGTGATATATCCTAAAGATTCCAATGTTCCACATTGTGCATATCATCGCACATGTTCTTAGACATCGTAGTGATGAGTGTCATACCTTGAAAGAAATACTAGGCAAGTATCATTTTGATTGCAATAATTGCTATCCAATGATCCCATAAACGACTCTCCAACTACTTGTCATGTCATAGTTGTAGAACATTCCCTTCTCACTATTACTAGAACACCATTAAGAGAAAAAATCCTTTTAGGAGAAGGACTAGCTGGAGTCACGTAAATGACTAGTCTCTTAGGCCTTTTAGGGGCAGCAGAGATAGATTATATTTACAAAATCATCACAACTAGTCGAATAATTATTTCAATCTACATATTGTCAACATCGATCCAAACAGGATCAAATGTGGAAGGAGATTCATCATTCGCTAATGCATCATTTCTGGAAGAGAGTGCATCAGAACAAAGATGAGATTCATCATTCACAAATGCATCATCTCTAGAAGAGAGTGCATTGGAACGAATAGAAGGTAGAGTAACATTAAGAAAGGTATCAATGATTTCATCTTCTTGCAACAAAATATCCTCTTAAGCAAGAGGACTTTCATGAGAAGGATCAAAGATATCAAGTGACATAGGGAAATCCAGGTCACCATCATAGGCATGAAATAGAATATCATTAACATTTTCAACAAAATCAGATACTGAACTAATAAAAGAAGATATCAAATTCATTACGATTTTTTTTGTTATTTTCTATGTTCTAGTAATTTGTGTTTTTAGAGGTCTTCGAAGCAAAATTTGGGGTTGAAACTTGTGTCTGTCCCTAAAATTGGATGGCCAAAGGCAAGGTATTTTAGGGACTGAACTAGTTCTCTAGGATACCTTTCCAACAGTGCAAATGGTTCTGAATTTCAAGCACCGAGTTAAAAGTCATAACCCTACCAAGTAGGGGTAAATAAATTCCTAGTTTTTTAAAAAAATACCCTCTTCATGTCAGGTTCACAAAAATGTAGAGAAGGGGGATTCGCTACTCACGAGTTCTCTTCATTCAAAGAGCCTCACGGGGCGAACTACCCTAAACTACCTCAAGGAACAATGCGAGAAATCTAGAACCAGAAAGAGCAGGTCCTAAATATTTTCTAGACAAACTGACAAGATCTAAAATAAAGGACGACATCGCGACGTGCATTGGCGTATCATACAGACTAGAAAGCAAGATTATCATAGAAAGTGACAAAGTGACTACTTCTATTCTAATTGCTAACCTTGGACTTCTAGAATATAGGAAAGTAACAAAAAGTGATAGTACCGAAGCAAAGTAAAGAATAAATGATAAAGTAAGAGAATAAGAGATAGAAAAATGCTCACAACCATGCAAATGATCAAACCTCCAATGCGTGAATGTCTTCAAAACCTACATGCATAATATCTGGAGAAATTGTTGGGGTTGTATAGGGGTTTGCCTCAGTCAAACCCCCATTTCAGTGTTCCCACCTCCACAGAAAGCCAGATAGAAAGAGAGAGATGAATTGAAATGGATAAAGCATGTGGTGAAATAAAAACACATTCGAGGAATAGAACCTGCACCACCAAGTATGAGAGATAAAAGCATAGCCCACTTGAGGAGGAGAACCCGTATCAAAACAGAGGTGACAAAAGAAATTACCACTCAAGGAGGAGAACCCGTATCACAAAGTAAAAATGAAATAGCTAGGTGATGTGGAATCCCAAGATGCTCATAAGTATGAGATAAGGGAGATAGAACTGCAAGAGTTAAGGTATCCAAATGAGGAGAGTAATAGAGCTGCAAGAGCCAAGATGGTAATGTGCTTGTGAAAGCTTCAGAATGTTGCACAGGGTGGTGCCATGAAGTGGAAGAGGAAGCTAAAAGTTGGAATGAAGCTAGAGTGGAGCTAGAAGCACTTGGAAGAATGGAGCTAGAGGGCCATTCGAATTGAAAAGATAGAATTTAAGAAGAGAGAGGAAGCAAAAAGAAGCTTCCTGGGCGATTACAATCCAACTTGAGCCATTACCATCAACCAAAGGGGGTGACAAGTGGAAAACATGCACGAAAATGGTTGTTTGAGCATTGAAATGTCACAAGATGCTAGCGTAGCACACAAAAATCCACGCGGCGCACTAGTGTCAGAACACGTCACACTACAAAATGAAAAGAATAGGAAAAGCCAAAGGTTTGATGCAGAGCGGACGCACGAAGGACACTACTAAAATGGGGTGTTAAGCATCTTTTGAAGGGAAAGTGGCTAATGCAGGGGCTAAAATTAGCCTACTCAAGATGCTAAGGGAGTGGACACTGAAGCAGATGCAACAATGTATGTGAAATTGCAAGGGGTGCAATTTTACGACTATACAGATCAAAAACCTAGAACTTTGGATAGAAAACCTCTTAAAACATGTGATCATCATATCCAAACCGCATAAGCATATCTTCAACCGTGAAAAAATGTTGAGCACAAAATTAAACACACCTCTATCACACTAATGCATGAGCATATCTTCGATCATCATATCCAAACTGCATAAGCATATCTTCGACCATGAAGAAATGTGGAGCACAAAATTGAACACACCTCTATCACACTACACACTATTTTATTCAAATTTTCTCAAAAGAACTTGGAAACCAAGTGAACCTACTGCAACTACAACTATTATCCATTAGGACATCAATGAAAACACCGATGATAGCATCACAACACCTTCTTATCAAATCACAACACAACCATACTGGCATAATCACTTAACAACACCAACCGTATATATACTATTAACATCAATGACCAACACCAACAACTGTTGACATCAATGACAACACCAGTAGTGTACTTGCAACATATATATTTATAAAAATCATTAATAGAAATTTGGGATGATCTGAATAATTTTTTTGGAGAAAAGGAACTTAATCAAAAGTTTTCCATAACACTTCAATTATTTAGGTTCAAAATAGGAGATGAAATCGCAATGTCAAATCAAATAAGTAATTTGAGATCTCTCATGAGACAATTAGCAAAAGTCAAGGATCAAGTAGAAGATGGTGATGCTAGAGCTATATTATTAAATAATTTTCCTTCAAAATTTAATAATGTTATTTTGAAGCTCAATCAAATAATTTCTCAAACCTTAGAAGATATAATCTCATCCCATTTAGTAGATTAAAAGAGAACAAATATAAATTCTATACAAAATTTGGTTTTCAATAGGAGACTGCATTATATTCATGAAGCATTAATAAAAGGCCAGGTACAAATAAAGGGGAAATCGCATGTTTCTACTACAAGAAAAATGATCACACAGTTTGGTCTTGTAGAATTCAATTTATGATATTCTTAAAAGAAACCTCAAAGATCAATCAAGTGAAGGTAACTTAGTTTGTACTGAGGATGAGAATAAGGAGCCATTAGATGGATTTTTTTTTTATATTACTAAGAATGGATTAGTACTTTGAGACATCACATTGGAGGTTTGTGGTACTAGAGGTTGGAGAAATTTATATCATCTCAACTTAGATTCTCACTTTGAGATGGTGCTTTGCATGAGAAGTGTTTTCTCCTTCTTAACTACTTTCCTTGTTGATGCTGATGGATTTACACATATTGTGAAGTTTGAATTTTGGAGACATGTAAGGGATTTGGTGCTGAACTCGGTATGGATTAATGTCCAGTCATTTTATTACACTATGATTGAAATAATTATACCCCTTTGAAGTTCATCATACAACTTGATGGAGCTCTATCGCAACTCAATATGGATTATCATCGAATAATTTGGAAATATATGATTCCAGAGTTCCAAAAAATTGTAGTCCAATAACTTGGGAATAAGTTCAATGTTACACCCTTCTGAGGTTCACAAGATAGTTTGATGGAGTTTCATTTGATTCAAGATTTGGTTCTTCAAGGAAATATTTTCTCATGAATTTATATTTTATGTACTCAAGTAGAAACAATATAATAAGGGGGGAATATTAGCATACATTATTACAATGTCTATTAGAGGTAATCATTAGAAATGTTGTTTAAATTTTCCTACTGCACATCAATGAATAGTCAAGTAGTTTTTCCTCTTCACCTCCAAGGTGTACATAAGTATGATCCTTTGTACAGATAAGAGGATAGGATTATGAAAATGTTACAAAGGTCAAGGGCTGACCCATCCCTATAGAGTACTTCCAAGTACCACTTGTTCATCCAATCTTCCCAAGTGGATCTCCACCAGTAATTCCCCTCAATCCCTCTACCATTCATCTCCACCAATTATGTGAGGAAAACTGTCATCCTCTCATTTCCCCAAAGGTATCAACCAATTTGAGCCCTTAATCTTCACTTTTAATCTTATCCATCCAATCTTATGAACAAAAAATTATAAATTGGCCCCAACCTAGAACATTTTCATTACTCCTTGAAATTCAACCTTATGAAACTATGGAAGGAACTCTTATCCATAGTTATTGAGCACAACCACCTTACCATGGTGCAATAAGGTTAGCTTGTTGAGCATATTATTATTATTATTTTTAGATCAATATTCATTAAGCTTTTGTTTTATCTTTAGTGTTGCTTGTATTTTGGGTAGGATAGTTTAATGTAGTTATTTACTTGTTCTCTATGCTCAAAATTCTATGTAAATATGAATATGTAGTACTAAGGGTTGTGTGATTGGTTGGTTATTACTATTTTGGCATGGTTGTAGGTCCCAAATCATTTACATTTATGTGGTCTATGTGAAATGTGGTCACATTAGTTATGATAACTAAGTGGAAAGATCAATTTGGTATGTGTGTATATCTAAGGACAAAGTCACCAAATTTATGGTTTTCTAGATCTTGAAAAGAGCTATGTGATTATATATATTCAATAAAAGTTCAATAATTTAAAATTAAAGAGTGATGATAATTGAACAATAGACTCAAATTATAATAAAAATGAAAGTGCTAATTCCGTATGAAATGAAAAATAGCACCATATCAATTTCATTGTGGAACATGATGAAACATTAGCAAGGAAATATATGTTTACCTTAGTCGGTTGTTGTATCTATAGTATTTGATAACTAGTCATGAATAGAAAAGAAAGAAAGGTCTCACTCAAACCTTTATCCACAAATATGAAAAGTGGAGAGGACCACGATAGAGAGCTTCAACATATTACAACAATACTACAAACTCGTTTCCACTGAAGGATTTGAAGCTTCAATCAAAACATATGGGCACTAAATTTTTCCTCAAAAAATAGAAACATAACATAACAAAACAATAATTGTTAAAGGGATTCAATGGGGCCCATCCAATATACTTCAAACAAATTATTGAAAGAGCACTAAAACGGTCTAAAGGAGCAAAAAGATAGCACAATATAAGATTTAATATCAACAATATTGTAAAGGAAAGGGCTTTTACATGATTGCGTAAAATTCCAATAAGTCTACCTCATGATAGCAGGGTGGTCATGTCACATTAATTGTGTGTGCGAAGTAGGTCATTGCAATCTTTGAAATGAATGAAATTGGGAATGTTCTATTTCATCATTATACTACTTCTAATTTTCCTTAATTTTGAATTTAACATTATACGTAAAGAATTTTCTTTTACTTTAAACGGATAAATATAGATTGTATTGCTTGAATGAGATCTTATTAATTCGTAACCCTTTACATATTATATATGGACACTTTCCAAATTTTAGCAAAAGTCCGCTGAAATCTTTAATGTACGAGATTTAAGATTTAAAATTTGATTAAACTGAATATGCATATTCTTGATGACAGAGAAAATAATTAAATATTACGCAATCCAGATGGATGAAAGCGTTCTTGCTTTTGAAATGTGTCAGTGACTATTGATTATATTTCTCCGTCACTGCGGATCAGAAAAGATGAAAATCATGTAAAAGTGTCCTGAGTTTCCATGGCGGAAAATCATAATTTGGTAGTTGGATTCAGAATAGCTCCATGCAGCCTGGTTTTATCTTTTGCAGCAATTAGGATCTGGAATGTTGCCTGAACAGTTAGTACATGATGCCAACATCTCCACAATTTCAAGCAGATTATCAATTGATTTGTTGTTAGTCGTGCCTGCATTTGTATTCACTTTTTCCTTGGGGATAGATCGTGCAGAGACGGCTAGAGAAAACATAACGTTGAGCACCAGCAGCACTACCATAATTTTCAGAAGCATTGATCTCGCCATACTAACTGTCAAAGCTTATCTAATGTAAAGTAATGTGATCGGTTTACGAATAAAGGAAGAAAAGCAAGGTGAATATCTTAAGTGATACAGAGCAAAGATCGAGAATGGCTACGCATAAAGAAAGCAAATCATATATATAGAGACATACGACGGAGTGGAAGCGTATGAATAGGTCAAAATTGAAATTCCCTGGAGAAGGGTGATATTCAAAGTAAAAGCGGCAATTCAAAGAAGCTTTTATTTTAAGAAGTGTAGCTCAAACGAGACGTACTTTTCTTGGGTGATACAGAGCGAAGATCAAGAATGACGGACATGCAAGCGTATTAATAGGTCAATATTGAAATTTGCTCAGAATAGTGATATTCAAAGCAAAACTATGGCGTGTTGAAGAGGCCGCAATTCAAGACGAGGCGAAAGGACTTTCCTGGTCTTCGGGACTCATTTTTCTTGGACCAAACATTAAAATTAGAATTTAATGTATATTTGTATTCTGTTTTGATTTTTTTTTTTTTGGATTTTATTCATAATTAGTGTCTTTGATATAAATAAAAAAAGTTTTTGAAAGGATTAATTTTTTTATATTCAATAATTAATATTTCTTCTTAATGGATAGTATTTATATTACTAATTAAAATATAATGTATGTAGATTGGTGATCTATCATGCCATAAATTTTTATCTATCAATGCTTGATTTATACAACATAGACTAGAAACACATAAAGTAAACAATATTCTTAAATAAATTAAAATATCCCTATAATTAATATGTTACCAACCAAAATTCTTCTATGCTAGAAGTTTGTATTTTAATACATTGAATACTTGAACTAGAAGCTTAAGAAAATATGTCAAGAAGTTAAACATTTTTCTTAATATTATCCTCATCCTAAAGTAATTTGAGGAACAAATGATAGGAAAAATGACCATTGACCAATTATACGGACTTTTTGTATGAAGGGAGATATCTTTAACTTATCAAATTGAGAAGCCATTGGAAATAAGATAATGAAGTCATTTAATATTAAAAACATATATCAATAGAACAAGAGGAAAACCTTACTAAATATACCAAAAAAAGACTAAATTACTAAAAAGTGAAAATCACTAACTATAAGGACGGTAGAAGCATTCCTAATAGGTACTGGAACTAGGTAAAAAGTGTTTAAACTAAGAACCATATCATTCAACATGGATAATTTGAAAGACTACCTTTTTCTCTCGTGGGCTTTCCCCAATCAATTTAGATATTTAAAGCACCTTTTGGTTATATTTTTTTAGCAATGCCACTATCTAAGATATATCCACTCTACATAAAAACCATTTTTCTCCAAAATGACAACCAACAAGAGGAAGTGACTAATTTGTAGATAAAGATATCTAGTAATGAAATTAGAGCATATTTAAAAGAAAATTTATGAAAGTAGAGTTACAAATTAATTCATGGTCCTAAAATTTAGATATATATTTGATATTTCCTAATATGTTAATGATAAATCCTTAATAACTAACACTAAATGATTTAGGGAAAACTTTATTGAAGTGAAGGTTGGTGATATCCCAAATAAGTTCATAGAGTTCACAAGGGATGCCATCCCTTCATATGGATTTATCATTAGGCATGTATGGCATTACTAATAGGAGGTCGTCTTGAAATAGGAGTTTATCACAAGCCACAACTTAAGTTGAGGAAAAAAAAGTATCCACGTCTAAATAAATGTTGAGTTTTCTCTTCATAATCATTACAATTATTTTAATCTTTTAGAGCCTTAATGCAATGCTAGATGAAACAATTCATACAATTGGGAAGCTAGGTAATAAATTTTCCAATATATTTGATGGTATTAATCTTTTAAATGGAGTTTCTCACACATAAAGTCCTAGTGATGTATAGTATTGACTAGCATGAAGTTTATCATTCAATTGATCGCCCCAAACAATGTAGGTATCAACCAATTAGACTTATTTGCACACAATCACCCCGTAAAATTGAAAGTTTTTATTAAAGTGTACCACTTCTAGTTGAGTAAAAAGCCAATTCATCTTGAAGGACATGCCTACATAAGATTTGCATTAAATCCTTGATGGATAAATGACAAAACATACTTAAAAGACATATGTAGTGTGAGTATTTTTATTATTCCACAAAGTAGATAGCATTTCATCATTGTTAAAATATGGCACAAGATTCCAAACAAATAAGAGGTGAGCCATTATGGATTTCTAATGAGCGAGTAATGTGTTTAGAAAGAAATTTGATTTATCAAATT
>VDFB02271022.1:0-32548 GCA_007258455.2 Sequoia sempervirens
TAAATCCTTTTGACTTGCTTGTTGAGTGTCTAACACGCCATTGTGTGAGTTCAAAATTTTGAATGGGTCCTTTTATGAATTACAATAGTCAACTATTCGGAGTGTTGTCTATCCGTGACTTCCCACTATCAATATACTGCATTATATATTCTCTAATTTCTATATGAAATATATTCATCTTCATTCGATCTCTCCAAAATACATTGCATTTCCCCTTCTATCAACCACCTAGCTTTTCCTTGTGCCGAGTTATTCAACGTGAACTACTTCCATTTCTAAGGGCCCTCTCCAGCAGCAAATATGGCCAGATCAATGTTTATGAGAACCATGACAGTGCTTCTTCTTCTAGCCATTATATTTTCCCTGCAAGTTTCTGCCTGATACAACCTTAAGACTAATGTAAATACAAATGCAGATATTAGCTACAACAAAGCAACTAGTTATCTGTTCCAAGTTGTGGAGAGGTTACCATCATGTACCAACTGCGCAAGCTATATTCCAAATTCTAACTGCTGCAAACAATAAAACAGGGCAGCGTATGGGAAACCCAACGTTCAGACTCATATGTACTCTAATTGATATTCGAGTAAAAAACAACAATCATTTTCTTCTTCTAAAAAAACTGAGAGATGCTTTTAATTAACTTTTATCTGTATAATCTGCACTGTTAAAAGAGCAATATAAACTATTCTCTTCCAGTCTTCACTGCTACGTTTCACAGCTCCAGTTTGAGTTTGTAATAAGGTTCCGGTTGAGTTTGTGCTTATGTTATCCAAATAATAAAATTTGGATAAAATTTGGGAAGGAGATTTTTTTAAAATGTGAATAAATTTGTCTTATATAAATTTGAATTAAAAAAGTAAAATAATAAATTCATACAACTTGCAAGTATGTTTCTTACCTAGTTTATTCCAGACACATACTTCAAATACAATATAGACCTCATCTTCTATGCCGATCATACACTTCCATAAGACCTCAACATGGGCTGCTCCTGCTAATGAGGAGGCTTTGACGACACCTACTCATCCAACCATAGCTAATCTCTTCCAGCTTGACTTTGACATTGCCAATGAAAGGAGATATGGAGCCATCGAACCCTCCTGGTGCAATGATCGCTCCAGGAAGAAATATTAGAGGGGATGGTAGTGAGTCGAAAGAAGCCTGAGCAGCTAGATCAGACTGTCGATTGACAGAAATGCCGGAGGAGGGACTGTATATATAGCTCACTCCTAGGATCATTTCATTAGATTCTTGAGTGTATACCGAATGGGAAACCCTAGAAAATGAATAGTGGCAGGAGGCGATGACGAACAAGCGCGAGAGACGGCAATAATCTTTTGATCCATAGAAAACAGTATTTCTTTACCTCTCACTCAGCTCCCCATTAGCCATGGGTGGGAAAGGATCGAGGATTGGAGTTGTTATGTCCTCATTTGCAGCTCCCCTTCTTCGAAACAACAAAAAAATCCATTCATGTCTTTCCCAACTGAATTGTTAAAACAAAACATCATTTCAAAATATATTTTATAAAAGATGACCAGCCCTTATCCATACAAATAATAGGGTGAACCAGAATGAATTTCTAAGACTACTTTGAAGTTTGCTGAATTTGAAATTTCACAGATGGAACTTGGAGAGACCTATGATTTAGATTATGTTGTGATAATATCAATTCAATTATTAAATGTTTAAATATCAGCTCAAAAACTTTATCATTTGAATAAGAATAAGCAACTATCTGAGACCATTTCTAAAAGTCAATAATAACTACCATTTAGTGTTCTCCCTGATGTGTAGTTCTCCCATTTTAGATTCTCTTTCTTTGACGGTTAAAAAACAAAATGGCGAAGGGCTTAATGTAGAGAACGCTCTGTTACAAAAATTCACCGCATAATAAAAAAACATAAAATATCTTGTTATAGTGGAAATTGAAAGAGAAGATTAAAAAAAAGGTCATCTACAAACTTAAAATATACATCTTTATCTAGCGTCAGTTGGCATGTGCCATTCCATGTCAATTTTGAAAATGGCAGTGATTGAATTGGACATTTGACTTTTCCCCTATTTTTGCTGATAAATCAATTAACCTTTATTAGTATAATCCCAGTCTCTACCAAGAAAAGGGCATTTGAAATAAATTATGAACATCCAACAAAGTATAGCAAAAATAAGATTTAAGCTAGTAGAAGTTACAAGTTTCCTGGTATATTTATATATAAATTTTGTGAGCATACTTTTTTAGAATCAAGTTTAGGAAAAAAATCCATTCCATTAAAATAATATTATCGATTAAAATTTATATATATAAAATGGTTTTTATAATATTGATTATTCTTATAAAATTTGGTAAAATTACATTTAATTTTTGAATAATATATTTTTTCAATTAACAAATTAATCAAATTAACATGAATCTAATATACGAATAGGTATTAAATAGAACATTTTTTTGATCTCAGAATAGATATTAGAAATTAGAAATTATTCTTTGATTTAAAGTAAAAATACAAAGATCCAACAACTACAAGTACTATACACCCAATGATTTTTTCCACCACCTTTATTGTCTAAAGATGCATTACCTCTTCATCTTGTTACTAGGGATGACTAGAAAAAAATTCACTAATCAATATCTCTAACTATTTAACGCATATAGTATGAGCACAATGCATCATTTCCCAATTATAATGACCATTTTACTATTGATTCCTTGTACTTATAACATTAATTATATTATCAATTAATGTTCAACTATAAACACACATTAATCAAACATAATTTTACTCAAAATTTTATTTATATGAAACAATTATTTGTGATAAAAAACTATTCATTGATTAATAATTAATATGTTCCTTCTACCTACAAGTCACATGGTGGAAGAAAAAACTCCATCAATCCACTAATACCCGTTGAATTTTAAAAAGGGAAAACACAACACTAAACACTAAGGAACTTAAAAATTAAACATAGTATGCCTAATCTCCAAGTGAGTAGCCAACTATAGATAAAAATGGTCCTCCATCCCGTCATCCCTTCAATCCTATATGAGATTTACTATTATTATTTATTAATTATAAGAATACAACCAATGAATGGAATTAAAAAATAAGCTATATATTTTGACCGATAATGTATTTATTATCATTTGGATTTATATCTACAAGTAATAATAAACCTTAAAAGTTATTTACTTGTCTCTAAAAAGTTGGTTGAAGCCTGCACTTAGGGATGTTTAAATTTTAATATTTTAGACCCATCATAATTATTTTTCCAATTGATCTACCACGTAGTGATAATTTTGAATCCAAAAATCTATGTTTCAATATACTTTTGTAGATGAAAAATAAATAAATCAAACTTTATGACCTTCACCAAAATTTGGTAGCAATACCTTTCTTCTTGGGCTGACTTATTAAACATGATAGGATGAATAAAAATACCTATTTTTCTCGATAGACCTTGGTTCCATTAAACATTTAAATAACATCTAAAAATATTATATTCATTAATGTTTGTGTGTGTGTGTGTGTTTGTATGACCTCAAAACAATAAGAATAGTTTAATGCACATGATAATAACTACATAGTCTTAACAAACACATAGTTTCTACTAGAGTAATGGTGAATTGATAGGTATCAAATTTTGTTAGTAAAAGTCAAAAAATATTTCGCAAACGAGAGATACAATGAAAATTGCTATATAATCTCAATAAAAAAAAATTATAGAATGATACGATGAAAATAGACGTGGATGAAATCCCTAATGCATAAAATATTATCTCATGTTTCTAAATCATATGAATAGAGGAATATAAGATGAATATATGTTAATCAAACCATATCCTAAGAACTATAGCACCAAAAAGATTTCACACTAAGAACATAGCTTGCTAGTTCACTACAATGCAATACCTAAAGAATTTCATTACAAAATAACAATAAATTACATAGAGAAATAATTATATGAAACAAGTTTATAGTCCCAAAGATAAGTTCCTAAAATTTACATTGAATTTAATATGCAGTTTGAATCGATACAATCATAACCCTCAACAACATTATGAGACATTAGCTCTCAAAAGATATATTAAAAAAATAGAAAATTAGGATATACAAAGAAGAAAAGGGAAATATTATTCAATAAAATTATGATAATTTACCACTAATGAGTCATAATAATTGAGAAATAGGCTCAAATATTAATAAAAATGAAAATGTTAATTCTATATGAAAATAAAAATAGCACCATGTCAATTTCAATGTGGAACATAATGAAAAACAGGAAAGTAAATATATGTGTACCTAAGTTGGTTGTTATATTTCTAATAGTTGATAACTAGTCATCAATAGAAAAGATGTCTCACGTAAATCATTATCTACAAATAATACATCCTCATTATAGAAATATGAAATGTGGAGGGAACCACGATAGAGAGTTTGAACACATTACAACCTTGTTAATTCGAATCTTCAACCAAAACATATAGACACTAAATTTTTGCTCAAGAAAAAGAAACATGACATATCGAAACAATCCTCGTTAAGAGGATTCAATGGGGCCCATCCAATACACTCCAAACAAAATATTGGAAGATCACCAAAACACTCTAAGGGAGCAAAAAATAAAATAAAATAAAAAATAGCACAATATAAGATTTAATATCGACACTACTCTAAAGGAAAAGGTGTTTGCATGATTGTGTAAAATTTGCATATTCTACCTTACGATCGCGGTGGTCATGTCACATATTAACTATGTGTGCTATGTGGGTTATTACAATACTACAATCTTTGAAAGCAACTAAATTTGGAATGTTCTATTTCATCATTATAGTTCTTCTAGTTTTCCTTATTTGGATGAGATCTTATTAATTCATAACCCTTCACATATTATGTATCGACACTTTCTTAGCAAATGTCTGCTGAAATTGATATTGTACCAGATTTAAGATTTAAGATTTGATTAAACTGAATATGCATATTCTTGATGACAGACAAAATAATTAAATATTACGCAATCCCGATGGATGAAAGTGTTCTTGGTTTTGAAATGTGTCAATGACCACCGGAAGGAAATTGATTATATTTCTCCCTGTCACCGCGGATCAGAAAAGATGAAAATTATGTAAAAGTGTCCAGAGTTTCCATGGCAGAAAATCATAATTTGGTAATTGGATTCACAAAAGCTCCATGCAGCCTGGTTTTATCGTTTGCAGCAATTAGGATCTGGAATGTTGCCTGAACAGTTAGTACATGACGCCAACATCTCAACAATTTCAAGCAGATTATCAATTGATTTATTGTTGGTCATGCCTGAATTTGTATTCATTTTTTCCTTCGGGATAGATCGAGCAGAGACCGCTAGAGAAGACATAATGTTGAGCAAAAGCAGCACTACCATAATTTTCAGAAGCATTGATCTCGCCATACTAACTGCCAAACCTTATCTAATATAAAGAATGTGTTCGGTTTACTAATAAAGGAAGAAAAGCTGGGTGAATATCTTAAGTGATACAGAGCAAAGATCGAGAACGGCTATTGATAAAGAAAGCAAATCATATATAGAGAGAGACATACGACGGAGCGGAAGCGTATGAATAGGTCAAAATTGAAATTCGCTCAGGAAGGTGATATTCAAAGTAAAAGCGTAGAAGATGCAGCGAAACGTACTTTTCTTCGGTGATACAGAGCGAAGATCGAGAATTGCGATCGACAAATGGAGGAGGCGATATTTATAGAGGAAGACAACGGATGTATAAGCATATTAATAGGTCAATATTGAAATCCGCTAAGAGTAGTGATATTCAAAGTAAACTATGGCGTCTACCCATCCAGCAGAATGCAGGTTTGACTGTATTTATTAATTAATTGAAAATAAAAAATGTGTTCACTTTTTATTTTCAATTAATTAATAAATACAGACAAATGTGCATCCTATTAGTTGTATAGACATTATTCAATTCAAGACAAGGTAAAAGAATTTTTGTGGTCTTTAATGGTGCTTTTGTTTTAATAAGGGACTCGTTTTATTTGGACCAAACATTAAAATTAGTGCTTGGAGGAAAGGTATACTACCACTAAGAAGTTTGAAACATCAAGAAAGGAAAGAGGAAATTGTGGGCAATGGATGAAATGGATAATAGGAGGGAAAACTCTAAAGTTATGATATGTAAAAATAAAATATATTTGAGTCAAATTACAATCTTCACTATATTCTCAAAAACTTCCAAGAATTTGTAAGATATAACACATGCTTCGTAAAGAATCAAATATTTTTCCTAAAAAAAATTAGGAAGTGAAAATAGCCATTCTCCTCACATTTGTTTTAAAAGAAAACAACCCCGCTCACAAAATTTTGTACGCTCAAACCCTATAATAACTATAGGAACTCAATGAAATCAATGGCTCTTTGATCGTCTATAAAGATCTTGAGTATATTTTTGAAGACATATGAATGAATCAACGTGGATTGGCTTCAACAACTTTTTGCTTTAGTCCCAGTTTTAGCCTTTTTATAGTCTTAAAGCATACTAAACTTGCAGTTTGCATACTTTGACAGATTCCTTGTTTTAGCTTTGTTTTCTTAGCTGTTCGATGCCTATGTCATATTGTCCTTAGCTTTGTTTTTATTTCCTTTATCTAGTTTCTATCCTTAGCCTAGTCGCTGTTTTGAAATCTCCTTTAAATCGAGGTTATTTGTAACAGATTTACATATACAGTTCAATACAATACCGTTGAATACTCTTTCATCTGCTATTCAAAATCTTTTATCTTAATTTTTCAGTATAGTGTTAGTGAAATATTATTAGTTTCATTCTTCAATTTTGCCTCAGAGGTTGTAACATGTGACTTGGGTCTTTATAAAATAGAAGGATGGTGTTTTCTTAAAAAACATTTGAATGCAACCAAGTTAAAACTGAACCAATACATGTGACTGTCATTCAGAACGCCGTCCATAAATGTTTTGACCATTGAGAATTAAAAACAGTAGTAAGTGTGATGTTAGCATTACCATTTTGGTTGACATAACAAAGGCCAAGTGAGATGTATAAAATCCTCTTCAAATGCAATCAAATGGCTTCTCACCCTTGGCTCAACCTATGCTTAGTTGGAGTTTGAGTCCCTCAACACCTCCCTACCCCATGTGTTCACTACAGATTTCAATGTCATGCTTCCTTTCCCTGCACATAGCTAATTTGGCATTCGAAAAATTCACCGCCAGCAATTCACCATTTGAAAATTCACCGTCAACAATTCATCATGGGAAAATTCATCGGTATGAAAAATTCACCTAAGTAAAATTCACCACCAGTAATTCACCGCCATGGAAAATTAATCGCAAACTTTTAATGCGATGAAATGAATTTTCCATGGCGGTGAATTGTTGGTGATGAATTTTCCCTGAGGTGAATTTTTCATGGCGGTGAATTTTTCTGTGGTGAATTGTTGGTCGTGAATTATCCGGTTGCCATGGTAGTGAATTGTTGGTGGCGAGTTTTCCTTGAGGTGAATTTGTCATGGCGACCTGAATTTGTCATGGCAGTGAATTTGTCATGGCGGTGAATTTGCTGGTGGTGAATTTTCCTTGAGGTGAATTTGTCACGGCGGTGAATTTTCTTGCGATGAATTATTGATGGTGAACTTTCCATTAGTGAATTGTTGACAGCGAATTCTTCTAGAGCCATCTAATTTATCTCAAACGCCAAGATTTTATTTTTATCATCGCCTACTTGATACCATATGAAGGCGATGAATAGTCGATTATCTATTGAATGTAAGTGAATCATTTTTATACAGGGATGGATACAGTTACTCCAACTGTAACTATGTCGGTAACTATAGGGAGAATTGTATAACCACAAGCAATGTAATATGCTAACACAAACATACTTATTAGACATATGTAGTGTGATTATTATTGTTATTCCACTGAGTAGTTAACCTTTTATCACCTTTCAAATATGGCATAAGATTCCAAAAAAATAAGAGGTGAGCCAATATGGATGTCTAATGAGTGAGTAATGTGTTTAAAAAGAAATTTGATTTATCAAATTTAGTTTTAAGAAGCTTCTTAATAAAAAGTTTAACCACTATGTAACTATAGTGTCATATGCAACAAAGAGAATATATATTTTGATAGTTAATATTGATATCATAAAGGCCTAATTTATTTCTAATAAAGAATATTTCTTACCTTCCACTAGTTATCCATCTCATTTGTATGTGGCCTTCCTTGTCTTGAAATACCAACTTAGCCATATTCAAATAATAACTAAAGATCTAGTACTATTTAAACAACTCATTTGTAAGCCATAGTCAAAGGAAAGACATTTTATTTGAATCACATAATTATTAAGTATTAACAATGTTTGGAGATTTAATACATTTGTTTTGAAATGCACCAATAGCACTCTAGTATATGAGTCATATCCTTGTTGGTTAGGGTTGATGTTAAAATAAATACTACCCATCCACATGACATGAGACATAGTTGATAGATGAAAGTTGATAAGTTTGATCCCCCAAAGACAAAGACTACCTAGAAGACCAAATATCTATTAAATATCTTACATAGTGAGTTTATAGCATTTGGGTATATTTTATTGCTAACATTCTACGAGATGTATTTAATGAAGATCAAGTGTCGTGACGTTTCCTAGGAAACCAACCACTGCAATGTAAATAACCTGTTTCACATAAACCAATTATAAATTTGAGAGGCTTGTATTTCATGAAGAACAACTGCAATGACATTTCCTCAGAGCCCAACCACTACAATGCAAAGAAACTATTTTACATAAACCAAATATAAATTTCAAGAGAACTCTCAAATTACACATGTCGCTTTTATGAATAAATTGCCTTCTTCAACCTCACCAAGAGGTCTACATGTGTGCCTAATTTCCCTTAGCATAGAATTAATTTGAACCATCAACTTTGCATGGAATAAAGAACTCACAAAGAATGGAGTTCTAAAATAACACGGCCTAGCAAATTCTTTACAAGGTTTATTGGGAGCGTAGGAGGGTTTTGATTGCAAAAACAATATTTACTTGTGGTTTTTAGTAGTGTTATGATGAAAATGAGCTACTATAGTTGAGACACTAGAAGACAAGTTATTACGACTCTCAACATTGTTGAGCTTATGGCTTTTATTGGGCCCATTATAGCCACCTTTTGGCTACCAACATTAATCAAAATGTTTCTACATACCTAAATGGTTCATACACTAGCTTGAAGGCCAGTTCAGGTTTGTAAGTGATGAGAGAACAATCTTTGATTTTATATTTAGAGGATTGATAGCTAAAACATGTATTTAAGATTTACTAATATATAGAAGATGGCAACATGGTGCATGTTACAGATGTGCATAGCATAGTTTCACTTAAATATTGAGATAGGTCTATTTCCACATAGATCCTATGTGAATGAGCTAAATAAAACATGTACTTTTCAACACATAACATCCTCTTAAATGAGAAAATAACATAGATTTATATAAAATAACAAATCAAAGGTAAACCAAAAATTCGGCCCACACATTTGTCCTTGACTATTTTTAAACATAACCCAGTTTAGCAATCAAAGTTATATTTTGACCAATAAAAATAGAGCAAATATTTACCACCTTTTGATTTGAATGATGTATACGACTGCTATCGACTATTTGATCATTAAATTAAATGACATTTAAATAAAATGCATACACCTTAATACCTAATAATATAACAACAAAATCCTTTTGACTTGCAACATATTTATCAACAAGGTAACTTCTTACCTTCTAAAGTTTATGACCATTTCAACAAGATTTTATACATATATTATAAATCCTTTTGACTCTAACACGCCATTGTGTGAGTTCAAACTTTTGAATGGGTCCTTTTACGAATTACAATAGTCAACAATTCGGATCGTTGTCTATCCGTGACTTCCCACTGTAAATATATTGCATTATATATTCTCTAGTTTCCATATGAAATATATTCCATCTTCATTCGATCTCTCCAGGTACATCACATTTCACCATATCCCATCCACCCAGCTTTTCCTTGTGCCGAGTTATTCAACGCGAACAATTTTCTTTTCTAAGGACGCTCTCCAGCAGCAAATATGGCAGGATCAATGTTTATGAGAACCATGACAGTGCTTCTTCTTCTAGCCGTTATGTTTTCCCTGCAAGTTTCTGCTCGATACAACCTTAAGACTAATGTAAATACAAATGCAGATATTAGCTACAACAGAGCAACTAGTTATCTGTTCCAAGTTGTGGAGAGGTTACCATCATGTACCAACTGCGCAAGCTATATTCCAAATTCTAACTGCTGCAAACAATAAAACAGGGCAGCGTATGGGAAACCCAACGTTCAGGCTCATATGTCCTGTAACACTGATACGCCAGTCGAAAAAAAATCATTTTCTTCTTCTAAAAAATCTGAGAGATGCTTTTAATTTAACTTTTATCTTGTATAATCTGCACTGGTAAAAGAGCAATATAAATTATTCTCTTCCAGTCTTCACTGCTACTGCTACTTTTCACAGCTCCAATTTTCAAGATTGAAACTTAAGTAATAAGGTTCAGGTTAAGTTTGTGTTCATGTTTGAGAATAATAAAATTAGAATGAAATTTAGCAGAGAGATTATTTAGAAATCAAAGGATATATGGAGCCATCGAACACTCCTGAGCAGCTAGATCAGACCGTCGATTGACAGAAATGCCGGATGGGGGACTGTATAATAAAAAAGCTTAGAATTTCTTGCTATAGTGGAAATCTACAAATTTTAAATATACATCTTTATCTAGGTGTCAGTTGACGTGTGCCATCCCAGGTCAATTTTAAAAAAGGGAAAAAGAAGAGGCAATCCATTTCTTGCATAATCTCACAATAGTTTTTTTCTTATAGATGACTAAAAATTGTAGTGACTGAATTGGACATTTGACTTTTCTCTTAATTTTTCTAAATATTAAACCTAATTTATAATCTATGGGACCTTGATATGGCAGTTTAAGTTGATAAGTCAATTGATCTTTATTAGTATAATACTAGCCTGTAGCAAAAAGAGCGCTTGGAATAAATTATGAACATCCAACAAAGCAAAACAAAAAAAAAAATTAAACTAGATGAAGTTACACGTTCCATGCTATATTTGTATATAAATTTTGTGAGCATATACTTTTAGAATCAAGCTCAGGAAAATAATCCATGCTACTAAAATAATATTATCTACTAAAATTTATACATGTAAAATGGTTTGTATAATGTTGATTATTCTTATAAAATTTGATAAAATTACATTCAATTTTTGAATAATATATATTTTCAACTAATAGATTATTCAAATTGACATGAATCTAATATACCAATAGATATTAAATAAAAAAAATTGGATCCCAAAATATACATTGGAAATTATTCTTTGATTTAAAGTGAAATTTTAAAGATCCAACAACTACAAGTACTATACACCCAATGATTTATTCCACCACCTTTTATCATCTAGAGATGCATTACCTCTTAATCATGTTACTAGAGATGACTACACAAAAATTCACCACTCAATATGTCTTACTAAATAACCAATATAGTATGAGCACAATGCATCATTTCTCAATTATAATGGCCATTTTCCTTTTAATTCCTTGTACTTATAGCATTAGTTATATTATCAATTAATGTTCAACTATACACACACATTAATCAAACATATTTTTTACTCAAAAATTTATTTATATTCATTAATTAATCATGAAGATGTTCCTTCTGCCTACAAGTCATAAGGTGGAAGAAAAAACTCCGCCAATCAACTAATCCCCATAAAATTTTAAAACGAGAAATGAAATATGGAACACAACCCTAAACACTAATATGTAAAAAAGCTAAAAACATAAAAATTAAACAAGAAAATAAAACACAGTATGCTTACAAAAAGTTATACTCAAGTATTTTATCTAATCTCTAAGTGAGTAGCCAACTATAGATAAAAATGGTCTTCCATCCTTTGATCCCTTGAATCTTATATGATAGATTTAGTATTATTATTTATTAATTTTAAGAAGACAAGCAGTGAATGGAATTAAAAAATAAGTTGTATATTTTGACTGAAAATGCATTTATTGTCATTTGGATATTATATCTACAAGTAATAATCAACCTAAAAAGTTATTTACTTCTCTTTGAAAAAGGGGTTGAAAGCATGCACTTAGTGATGCTTAAATTATACTATTTTGGACCCACCATAATTATTTTTCCAATTGATCTACCGTGTAACGATAATTTTAAATCCAAACACCTATGTTTCAATATACTTTTGTATGATAAAAAATAAATAAATCAAACTTTATAACCTTCACCAAAATTTTGTAGCAATACCTTTCTTCTTGGGTTGACTTATTAAACATGATAGGATGAATAAATATACCTATATTTTTTCCATAGACCTTGATTCAATTAAACATTTAAATAGCATCTAAAAATATTATAATCATTAATGTGTGTGAGTGTATGTGTGTGTATCGCCTCAAAACATTAAGAATATTTTACAATACAAAGATAATAACTAGATATTCTTAACCAACACATAGTTTCTACTAGAGTAATGGTGAGTTGATAGGTATCAAATTTTGTCAATCAAAGTCAAAAAATATTTCACAAATGAGAGATATAATAAAAATTGCTATATTGTATCAATAAAATAAAATTATAAAATGATACATTGAAAAGAATCATCCTTGAAAAATGGATGTGTATGAAATCCCTAAAGCATAAAATGTTATGCCATGTTTCTAAATCATATGAATAGAGGAATATAGGATGACTAGATTTTAATCAAACCATATCTTAGGAACAATAGCCTCGTAAAGATTTCTCACCAACAACATAGCTTGCTAGTTCACTACAATGTAATACCTAAAGAATTTAATCATAAAATAACAATAAATTATATAGAAAAATAATTATATGAAACAAGTTTATAGTCTCAAAGATAATTTCATAAGCTTTACATTGAACTACATATCCATTTGAATCCATACAAGCATAACCCTCAACAACTTTCTCGAATATTAGCTCTCAAAAGATATATAAAAAATTAAAAAATTAAGATATACAAAGAAGAATGGGAAATATTATTAATAAAATTTAGATAATTTACCACTAATGACTCCTAATAATTGAGCAATAGACTCAAATGTTAATAAAAATGAAAATGTTAGTTATACATGAAAGGATAAATAACACCACATGAATCTCAATGTGCAACATAATGAAAAATTGGAAAGTAAATATATGTGTACCTAAATTGGTCGCTATATTTCTAGTAGTTGATAATTAATCATGAATAAAAAAGAAAGGTCTCACTTAAACCATTATACACAATAATACTACATCAGTATAGAAATATGAAATGTGGAGGGGACCACGATAGAGAGCCTTGTTGCCATTTAAGTATTTAAAGAACTAAATTTATTTAAATATTTGAAGCTTCAATGAAGACATATAAAGACTAAATTTTTCCTAAAAAGAAAGAAACAAGACATAATAGAACAATCCTTGTTAAAGGGATTCAATGGGGCACATCCAATACACTCCAAAAAGATTATTGGAAGATCACCAAAACACTCTTAAGGGAGCCAAAAATAGCACAATATAAGATTTAACATTTTTACATGATTGCGTAAAATTTGCATAGTCTACCTCATGATTGTTGTGGTCATGTATGAAACCTAGAAAATTGTCATTCTATGATTAGGGAGATAGAACAACCAATTTCCTACAAGCTCCACTCAAGGAAACCTTAGAGATCTCAATCTAGGAATGGAATGAGGGAAAGAGATCTACAATACGGTGTCCTAGGGGTGTGATTAAAGACTAAAACGGGGTTCACCACCAAGCTAGGGCTTGGAAAGACAAGAAATGTAAATGATATGCAAGACCTAAGTAAATGACCTAGAAATGAACTCAAATCAGAACAATAAACTAGAGATAAATGGAGGTGCACTTGGACATTAAAGAGACTTAAATGAGGGTCTAAAATCCCAAAAAATACTAACTTTTAATGCACACTAGGACTCATACACCAATAGGGGAAATTTAGTCCTAATTTAGGGTTTCTAACAAAAACTGGAATCTGGAACTGGTAACTCAGGATCTGATGGAAATACCTAAAATCAAGTATACTATGACTCATACACCACAAGTGGCAATTTAGTCCCAGTATCAGGGTTGATCTGAAACTGTGATATCCTCTTAGGTTCTCTTGTAGCTTCTCTCCTACCAAATCTCCAAGTCTGAGACATTGAATTGCAACCTACAGGCAGCTTTCCATGATCTTGCATGTAAGGTGACAACTTTGAAAACTTGACAACTTTTCTCCAATCTTTCTCCTCAATGGATCTTCAACCCAAATCTGCACATCACACATCAAATCACCACTTTTGGCCCATCATGATCCTACACATATCCAAATGTTGTTTTGTTAGTGGATAGGGGTTTTCCTTGTGTAGCATAGAAAAATGTATCTTTGGACATTTTCACACTCATTTGGGTCCTTCTTCTCGATGTCGGCCTACTTTTTCCATGATTTAATGTTGTAATGTGGTCAACACATTAACATTAGGTCTTGTACCCTCTCGCATTAATAATAATTTTATGATGCCTTGCAAAAGTGTTGTGAAGTGTTGTAACACACATTCACACTTTTCTTGGACCTTATTAATATATTTCACCTAAAAAGCTTCTTTTTATCATTCATCAAGCCTTATTTCAAAGTGTTGTAAAGTGTGGTAACAAACTTTCACACTTTTCTAGGCTTGTAATCAATAATTTGACCCTTTCTTATGCTTTAATTGGCCCCATTTTACACCTATAGACCTTACTTAAGTGTATTTTTGAAAATAATCTTGATAAACATCAATTAATACATTTAATTTTTGACACCCACTTAACATGCCTAAGTGGGACCCATTCACCACTAGGGACGAATGAGTCCCCTCTAGCTCAAAAATCAAAATAAATTCAAAATTCAAGCAGCTTATTGGTTTCTAAGACCTAAGGTCGGACCGTCATGTGGTATTTTTGGGAAATTCTGCATAATCAAGTATAAATATAGGGTTTTTCCTCTCATTTCACCCCCATTCATTCACTCAAACATTCGAGCAATTATCATTCATTCACTTAAGCATTCTCAAGTCTACATCCATGGGAGCTTCTACTTGCATATCTTCATATTTCTACTTCAAGGGTCCGATGAGTTGTGGCATTGAATGTTGTTCATTCATAATTATCTTTTCATTTAATTTTAGTTTCAAGGGTTTAATTACCAAACCGGAGTTTGGCCAAGGCAAACCCCTATTCACTAATCCTCAACAATTTTCCACCCTCTTTGCATGTGTTTTGTAGGTCTAGTCTGCAGATTTGTCAAAGAGAAAGGTGTGAAAAGTTTTCAACCATTTGTCAAAGTCATTTAAATTAGTCAAAGCCCTAAAAGAAGCTTGGAAAACACTTATAGGTCAAATTCTGCAGTTTCAGATCCAGAAACCTGTTAGGAGTTGAAGTGCAGACCGGGAGCTATAGATTGCACTTTTGAATTTCTTGAAATCTGGAAGTGGACTAAGTCACCCAGCTTGGCATACGAGTCCCACTACTTGACCCAAAATGGAGGTTTTAGCAGTTTTGAGTACCCAGTTCTCTGAAACCCATTATGGCAGAATCTTCCTGAACCAGGACTAAGTCTTCCAGCTTGGTGTATGAGTCCTAGTGGGCTTCAATAGTGACTTCTGCAGGATTCTAGAATTCCTCTCCATCACTTTCTAGTTTCCAGGTGCACATCTTCAAACTCATTAATTTCTATTAATTACAATTTACTTGCATGTTTAGTTCATTTTGCATATCACAACATGTTTTCAAACATCTTGCATTTCATTAGTTTTGCATTAATAGTTAATCTCTTTTATCAGTTCTTTGCATCTAGGAAATTCCCCTTAGATAGATTTCAATCATCTTTGCATTGGAATCTCAAGGGAATATTCTTGAGTGAGCCATTAAGACTTTTGGATATCTCTCTCCTTTTAGGTGCAAAACCCTAGAAGTGTATCAGAGCCCCCATTCCAAAAATATTTGGTTCATTTTGGTGAACTTGACGTGAAGAACATCATATTTCTAATTTCAAGTGCATTTACATCCTAGGAATAGCTTACATTTGCATTTCATTGCATTTTGCATTGTTTAATTTGCATTCTAGGGTTTTCATATTTGCATTAGTGAAAAGCCCATCTAGCTTGCATTTTTGCATTTCATTTCACTAAAAATTGCTAAAATTATGCATTTTCATATTATACCTACATCAAAAAATCTGAAAGGCATAAAAGCCACTTCAAAAATTTTGAAAATTTGCAAAAAAATCACTACCTGGACTCATTCACCACCCTAGGCGATTTAATCTAGTTGCATATTCTACATTGCATTTTTTGTCATTTCGAGTTCATTCTTTGCATTTTTGTTTTATGTTGTTATCTTTTCGTTTCTGTTTCCAGATTTGTTATTTCATCTAATTTCTTGCATTTAGTTCATCTTGTGCAATCTAAAAATTTGCATAATGGATATATGTTTTAATAAGCTTTGGATGTCATTAAAATCCTTAGTTGGCATGTCAAGTTGTGCCTTTGGAACTGATCCTAATGACATTGAACTCGCACATGCTCACTCAACTCTTAATGCATGTCCTCCTCATGATGTTCACATCATTGGATAAGATGATGATAGCATGAATAAGTTCCTCAACGATTGCCTTGACAACCTTGAAGCCAATGCATCCTTTTATTCATCCATGAAACAACAAGACCTTCCTATAGTACCACCTCCTGAAGTATTTGGTTACTTACATCCTGAAACAAAAGTTGAACCTAAGTTCCCTACATAAGGTGAAACTAGTTATTCTAAACAAACAACCACTCAACCATTCTATGATAATAAAGTAACGAATACTCCAATCAACCTTGAAGAAACATATGGAAAAGGTTTCACAATCTTGAGAAAACAAGGATGTGACACAACAACTGAACATGGAATTCATCAACTCTTAGAGAAACATCCAAAAGATGAAAACACAATGGGGTTAGGATATCTAGGTCCCTCTCATAACATGAAGCCTCCTAGAGAATATCAGAGGCTTCATGATGATGGCATGATGATCTTTAATTCCCCTCCTGACTTCAATTTCCTTCTTCCTAGAGAGGAACCTTTGACTGATAACAATGACAAGGATGAGAGGATCACTTTGGGTCCTCCTTCACTTCGAGAAAAGGGTTAATCTAGCAAATGCAAGAGGCCTTAGAAGTTTCAAAAACTCAAGTTTCCTCTTTTTCCACCACCTGAATGTGAAAGTAAATTACAAATACTTTTAAACAAAGGACTCATACTATTACTACCTATGAATAGATTGGTGATATATCTTAAAGATGCCAATGTTCCACATTGTGCATATCATTGCGCGTGTTCTTAGACATTGTAGTGATGAGTGTCATACATTGAAAGAAATACTAGGCAAGTATCATTTTGATTGCAATAATTGCTATCCAATGATCCCATAAGCGACTCTCCAACTACTTGTCATGTCATAGTTTTAGAACATTCCCTTCTCACTATTACTAGAACACCATTAATAGAACAAATCCTTTTAGGAGAACGACTAGTTGGAGTCGCGTAAATGACTAGTATCTTAGGCCTTTTAGGGGCAGTAGAGACATAGATTATATTTACAAAATCATCTCAACTAGTCAAATAATTATTTGAATCTACATATTGTCAACATCAATCCAAATAGGATCAAATGTGGAAGGAGATTCATCATTCACTAATGCATCATTTCTGGAAGAGAGTGCATTAGAACAAAGATGAGATTCATCATTCACAAATCCATCATCTCCAGAAGAGAGTGCATTGGAATGAAGAGTAGATTCATCATTCACAAATGCATCATCTCTAGAAGAGAGTGCATTGGAATGAAGAGTAGATTCATCATTCACAAATGCATCATCTCTAGAAGAGAGTGCATTGGAACGAATAGAAGGTAGAGTAACATTAAGAAAGGTATCAATGATTTCATGTTCTTGCGACAAAATATCCTTTGAAGCAAGAGGACTTTCATGAGAAGGATCAAAGATATCAAGTGACATAGGGAAATACAAGTCACCATCACATGCATGAAATAGAATATCATTAACATTTTGAACAAAATCATATACTCAACTAATAAAAGAAGATATCAAATTCATTACGATTTTTTCGCTATTTTCTATGTTCTAGTAATTTGTGTTTTTAGAGGTCTTTGGAGAAAAATTTGGGGTTGAAACTTGAGTCTGTCCCTAAAATTGGGTTGCCAATGGAAAGGTATTTTAGGGACTGAACTAGTTCTCTAGGATACCTTTCCAACAGTGCAAATGGTTATGAATTTCAAGCACCGAGTCAACAGTTATAACCCTGCCAAGTAGGGGTAAATAAATTCCTAGTTTTTTAAAAAATACCCTCTTCATGTCAGGTTCAAAAAAATGTAGAGAAGGGGGATTCGCTACTCATGAGTTCTCTTCATTCTAAGAGCCTCACGGGCTGAACTACCCTAAACTACCTCAAGGAACATCGCGAGAATTCTAGAATCAGAAAGAGCAGGTCCTGAATATTTTCTAGACAAACTAACGAGATCTCAACCAAAGGACGGCAACGCGAGGTCCGTTGGAGTCTCATACAGACTAGAAAGCAATATTATCATAGAAAGTGACAAAGTGACTACTTCTATTGTAATTGCTAACCTTGGACTTCTAGAATACATGAAAGTAATAGAAAGTGATAGTATTGAAGCAAAGTAAAGAATAAATGATAAAGTAAGAGAATAAGAGATAGAAAAATGCTAACAACCATGCAAGTGATGAAACCTCTAGTGTGTGAATTGTCTTCAAAACCTACATGCATAATATGTGGATAAATTATTGGGGTTGTATAGGGGTTTGCCTCAGTCAAACCCCCATTTCAGTGTTCCCACCTCCACGGAAAGCTAGATAGAAAGAGAGAGATGAACTGAAATGGATAAAGCATGTGGTGAAAGAAAAACCCACTCCAGGAATAGAACCTACACCATTAGGTATGAGTGATCAAATCCAACCCCACTTGAGGAGGAGAACCCGTATCACAAAAGAGGTGACAAAAACAATTCCCACTCGAGGAGGAGAGCTCGTATCACAAAGTAAAAATGCAATAGCTGGGGGATATGGAATCCCAAGATGCTCATAAGTATGAGATAAGGGAGATAGAACTGCAAGACTTAAGGTATCCAAATGAGGAGAGTAATAGAGTTGTAAGAGCCAAGATTGTTGTTGTAATGAGCTTGTCAAAGCTTAAGAGTGTTGCATAGGGTGGTTCCATGAAGTGGAAGAGGAACCTAACAGTTGGAATGAAGCTAGAGTGGAGCTAGAAGCACTTGGAAGAATGGAACTAGAGGGCCAGACGAATTGAAAATATAGCATTTAAGGAGAGAAAGGAAGCAAAAAGAAGCTTCCTGGGTGGTTACAGTCCATCTTGAGCCATTACCATCGACCAAAGGGGATGACAAGTGGCAAACATGCATGGAAATGGTTGTTTGAACATTGAAATGTCACAAGATGCTAGCGCAGCATGCAAACATCCATGTGGTGCACTAGTGTCCGAACACGTTACGCAACAAAATGACAAGAATAGGAAAATCCAAAGGTTTGATGCAAAGCGGACGCACCAAGGGAACTACTGAAAAGGGGTGTTAAGCATCATGAGAAGGGAAAAGGGCTAATGCAGGGGCTAAAATTAGCCTACTCAAGATGCTAAGGGAGTGGAAATTGAAGCAGATGCAAGAATGTATGTTAAATTGGAAGGGGTGCGATTTTACGACTATAGACATCAAAAACCTAGAACTTTGGATATAGAACCTCTGAAAACCTGTGATCATCATATCCAAACGACATAAGCATATCTTCAACCGTGAATAAATTTGGAGCACAAAATTAAACACACCTCTATCACACTAATGCATAAGCATATCTTCGATCATCATATCCAAACTGCATAAGCATATCTTTGACCATGAAGAAATGTGGAGCACAAAATTGAACACACCTCTATCACACTACACACTCTTTTATTCAGATTTTCTTCAAAGAACTTGGAAACCAGGTGTATCTACTGCAACTACAACTCTTATCCATCAGGACATCAATGAAAACACTTATGATAGCATCACAACACCTTCTTATCAAATGACAACACAACCATGCTAGCATAATCACTTAACGACACCAACTGTATCCATACTATTAACATCAATGACCAACACCAACAACTGTTGACATCAATGACAACACCAGTAGTGTACTTGCAACATATATATTTATAAAAATAATTAATAGAAATTTGGGATGATCTGAATAATTTTTTTTGAGAAAAGGAACTTAATCAAAAGTTTTCCCTAACACTTCAATTATTTAGGTTCAAAATAGAATATGAAATCACAATGTCAAATCAAATAAGTAATTTGAGATCTCTCATGAGACAATTAGCAAAATTCAAGGATCAAGTAGAAGATGGAGATGCTAGAGCTATATTATTAAATAATTTTTAATTAAAATTTAATAATGTTATTTTAAAGCTCAATCAAATAATTTCTCAAACCTTAGAAGATATAATTTCATCCCTTTTAGTAGAATAAAAGAGAACAAATATAAAAGTCTATACAAAATTTGATTTTCAATAAGAGACTGCATTATATTCATGAAGCATTAATAAAAGGCCAGGTACAAATAAAGGGGAAATTGCATGTTTCTACTATAAGAAAAATGATCACACGGTTTGGTCTTGTAGAATTCAATTTAGGATATTCTCAAAAGAAAACTCAAAGATCAATCAAGTGAAGGTAACTTAGTTTGTACTGAGGATGAGAATAAGGATCCCTTAGATGGATTTTTTTTTTTATATTACTAAGAGTGGATTAGTACTTTGAGACATCACATTCAGGTTTGTGGTGCTAGAGGTTGGAGAAATGTATATCATCTCAAGTTAGATTCTCACTTTGAGATGGTGCTTTGCATGAGAAGTGTTTTCTCCTTCTTAATTATGTTCCTTTTTGATGCTGATGGATTTGCACATATTATGAAGTTTGAATTTTGGAGACATTTAAAGGATTTGGCGTTGAACTCGGTATGTATTAATGTACAGTCATTTTATTACACTATGATTGAAATAACTATACCCCTTTGAAGTTCATCATACAACTTGATGAAGCTCTATCACAACTCAATATGGATTATCATCGAATAATTTGGAGATATATGATTCCATAGTTCCAAAAAATTGTAGTCCAATAACTTGGGAATAAGTTCAATGTTACACCCTTCTGAGGTTCACAATATAGTTTGATGGAGTTTGATTTGATTCAAGATTTGGTTCTTCAATGAAAGATCTTCTCATCAATTTATAATTTATGTACTCAACAAATTTTCTTATGTAAGTCTTAAGGGGGCATCCCTTGGCTAATTCAATTTCAAAGTTCTAGGGGTATATTTGTAGAAACAATATAATAAGGGGGGAATATTAGCATACAGTATTACAATGTCTATTATAGTTAATCATAAGAAATGCAATTGTATCTCTTCATGTTTAAATTTTCCTACTACACATCAATGAATAATCAAGTAATTTTTCCTCTTCACCTCCAAGGTGTACATAAGTATGATCCTTTGTACAGATAAGAGGATAGGATTATGAACATGTTACAAAGGTTAAGGACTAACCCATCCCTATAGAGTACTTCCAAGTACCACTTGTTCATCCAATCTTCCCAAGTGGATCTCCACCAGTAATTCCCCTCAATCCCTCTACCATACATGTCCACCAATTATGTGAGGAAAACTGTCATCCTCTCATTTGCCAAAAGGTATCAACCAATTTGAGCCCTTAATCTTCACTTTTAATCTTATCCATCCAATCTTATCAACAAAAATTTATAAATTGGCCCCAACCTAGGACATTTTGATTACTCCTTGAAATTCAACCTTATGAAACTATGGAGGGAACTCTTATCCATAGTTATTGGGAACAACCACCTTACCATGTTCCAATAAGGTTATCTTGTTGAGCATATTATTATTATTGTTTTTAAATCAATATTCATTAAGCTTTTGTTTTATCTTTAGTGTTGCTTGTATTTTGGGCAGGATAGTTTAATGTAGTTATTTACTTGTTCTCTATGCTCAAAATTTTATGTAAATATGAATATGTAGTACTAAGGGTTGTTTGATTGTTTGGTTATTACTATTTTGGCATGGTTGTAGGTCCCAATTCATTTACATTTATGTGGTCTATGTTAAATGTGGTCACATTAGTCATGATGATTAAGTGGAAAGATCAATTTGGTATGTGTGTATATCTAAGGATGAAGTCACCAAATTTATGGTTTTCTAGATCTTGAAAAGAGCTATGCGATTATCTATATATATATTCAATAAAAGTTCAATAATTTACAATTAAAGAGTGATGATAATTGAAAAATAGACTCAAATCCTAATAAAAATGAAAGTGCTAATTCTGTATGAAATGAAAAATAGCACCATATCAATTTCATTGTGGAACATGATGAAACATTTGCAAGGAAATATATGTGTACCTTAGTCAGCTGTTGTATCTATAGTATTTGATAAGTAGTCATGAATAGAAAAGAAAGAAAGGTCTCACTCAAACCTTTATCCACAAATATGAAAAGTGGAGAGGACCACGATAGAGAGCTTCAACATATTACAACAATACTACAAACTCATTTCCATTGAAGGATTTGAAGCTTCAATCAAAACATATGGGCACTAAATTTTTCCTCAAAAAATAGAAACATTACATAAAAAAACAATAATTGTTAAAGGGATTCAATGGGGCCCATCCAATATACTTCAAACAAATTATTGACAGAGCACTAAAACGCTCTAAAGGAGCAAAAAGATAGCACAATATAAGATTTAATATCAACAATATTGTAGAGGAAAGGGTTTTTGCATGACTGCGTAAAATTTCCATAAGTCTACCTCATGATTGCAGGGTGGTCATTTCACACTAATTGTGTGTTCGAAGAGGTTAAATTACAATCTTTGAAATAAATGAAATTTGGAATGTTCTATTTCATCATTATACTACTTCTAATTTTCCTTAATTTTGAGTTTAACATTATATGTAAAGAAATTTCTTTTACTTTAAACGGATAAATGTAGATTGTATTGCTTGAATGAGATCTTATTAATTCGTAACCCTTTACATATTATATAACGACACTTTCCAAATTTTAGCAAAAGTCCACTGAAATCTTTAATGTACGAGATTTAAGATTTAAAATTTGATTAAACTGAATATGCATATTCTTGATGACAGAGAAAATACTTAACTATTACGCAATCCAGATGGATGAAAGCGTTCTTGCTTTTGAAATGTGTCAGTGAATATTGATTATATTTCTCCGTAACTGCGGATCAGAAAAGATGAAAATCATGTAAAAGTGTCCTGAGTTTCCATGGCGGAAAATCATAATTTGGTAGTTGGATTCAGAATAGCTCCATGCAGCCAGGTTTTATCTTTTGCAGCCTGGTTAGTACATGATGCCAACATCTCCACAATTTCAAGCAGATTATCAATTGATTTGTTGTTGGTTGTATTCACTTTTTCCTTCGGGATAGATCGAGTAGAGACGGCTAGAGAAAACATAACGTTGAGCACCAGCAGCACTACCATAATTTTCTGAAGCATTGATCTCACCATACTAACTATCAAAGCTTATCTAATGTAAAGTAATGTGATCGGTTTACGAATAAAGGAAGAAAAGCAAGGTGAATATCTTAAGTGATACAGAGCAAAGATCGATAATGGCTACGCATAAAGAAAGCAAATCATATATATAGAGACATACGACGGAGTGGAAGCGTATGAATAGGTCAAAATTGAAATTCCCTGGAGAAGGGTGATATTCAAAGTAAAAGCAACAATTCAAAGAAGCTTTTATTTTAAGAAGTGTAGCTCAAACGAGACGTACTTTTCTTGGGTGATACAGAGCGAAGATCAAGAATGACGGACATGCAAGCGTATTAATAGGTCAATATTGAAATTTGCTCAGAATGGTGATATTCAAAGTAAAACTATGGTGTGTTGAAGAGGCCGCAATTCAAGATGAGGCGAAAGGACTTTCCTGGTCTTCGGAACTCATTTTTCTTGGACCAAACATTAAAATTAGAATTTAATGTATATTTGTATTTTGTTCTGATTTTTTTTATTTATTTGATTTTATTCGTCTTTGATATAACTAAAATTAGTTTTTGAAAGGATTAAATTATTTATATTCAATAATTAATATTTTTTCTTAATGAATAGTATTTATATTACTAATTAAAATATAATGTATGTGGATTGGTGATCTATCATGTCACAAATTTTTATCTATCAATGCTTGATTTATACAACATAGACTAGAAACACATAAAGTAAACAATATTCTTAAATAAATTAAAATATTTCTATAATTAATATGTTACCAACCAAAAAAAATTTATGCTAGAAGCTTGTATTTTAATACATTGAATACTTGAACTAGAAGCTTAATAAAATATGTAAAGAAGTTTAACATTTTTCTTAATATTATCCTCATCCTAAAGTAATTTGAGGAACAAATGATAGGAAAAATGACCATTGACCAATTATAAGGACTTTTTGTATGAAGGGAGATATCTTTAACTTATCAAATTGACAAGCCATTGGAAATAAGATAATCAAATCCTTTATTATTAAAAACATATATCAATAGAACAAGAGGAAAACCTTACTAAATATACCAAAAAAAGACTAAATTACTAAAAAATAAAAATCACTAACTATAAAGACAGTAGAGGCATTCCTAATAGGTATTGGAACTAGCTAGAAAGTGTTTAAACTAAGAACCATAGCATTCAACATGGATAATTTGAAAGACTACCTTTTTCTCTCATGGGCTTTCCCCAATCAATTTAGATATTTAAAGCACCTTTTGGTTATATTTTTTTAGCAATGCCACTATCTAAGATATATCCACTCTACATAAAAACCATTTTTCTCCAAATGACAACCAACAAGAGGAAGTGACTAATTTGTAGATAAAGATATCTAGTAATGAAATTATAGCATATTTAAAAGAAAATTTATTAAACTAGAATTACAAATTAATTCATGGTCCTAAAATTTAGATATATATTTGATATTTCCTAATATGTTAATGATAAATCCTTAATAACTAACTATAGACATGTGAAATTAGCATTATGCACGTAATTTCATATCCATCCACTCATTCATAAATCAAATTCACATTAATCCACTCATTAGGTAAATCAAATTCATTTAATCTCTAAGGATTATCCACTTAAATTGAATAAATTAACTTTATTTAATTTAGGCCTATCATTCCCTCTTTGATTAAATAAATCAAGACTTTATTAAATTGAAATCCAAATGCATATTCCATCCTTTTCTGATTTAAATAAATCAAATATTCAAGTCAAAAGGTCAAACTCATCCTAATAATCATTAAGCTAATCTAATCCCGATTAAACTAACCTAACCACCCATTACATCCTCTAGATATTCCCACTTGCACAAATAAATCAATTTATTGATATATTAAATCAAACATTTTCACTCAACATGGCATCTTTGAGGAATATTCCCTCAAGTGTGAATTCAAAATCAAGTGGACATGTACATCCAACAAAGAAATTAATGTCTCTTACATGTCCCTTGCAAAAGTCAAACTCAACATTTACTCTCAAATTCAAATTTGAATTTCCCCCTCTTGGGCACATTTCCCAAATCTTGCACACTCCTCAACCACTCACAAGATGACAAGTGGCCTCATCTCATTGGTCCAATCTTTGTCCCAATTCATCCATTTGGCTATTTCTCTCATCAAAAGAATCTATAAATGAGAAGTTTCATCTTTTATTAAACCCTCCACAACTCCAGAATCATTCATGTAAAGTCACTCTCTTCAGGAGAACTAATTTTTCCCATTGCATCATAGTAACTTCATATCAATTCCATCATTGAGCTTAAGCAAGGATTGGGAAAGGGATTCTTTCCATAGAAGCACCAATCCAATATGAGATGATTTACTTCTTGTTTTTCATGTGCTTATTTAGCTTGCTTTTGTCATTTGTTTGCATTTGAAAGCATTGATGTATCGTTTCATATGGATGTTGAAATTTTGCTATGTTTTAAACTAATTATGCTAATGTGTGTTTTAAGGTTTAACCATTTGCAGATTTCACCATCCACATAATGGTGCTAGAAGGAGGGCTCGAACCTATATTTTGATTACCCAAATATCGTTCAACATGAATCTTAATATTCATTAAGGTATGCTAACAATGTTCTCTTCTCTTCCATGTTATTTGCTTTTAATTATTTAGTTTGACAGATAGAATGCTGGTAAACTAATTTTGGCTTGTGACTATTATTTATGATGCATTTTGAATGACTATCTGGGTTTAGATCTACATACATGCGTAGATGATAATCCATTTTGCAGTAGTAATAGACAAGATTGATTCTGACATTTCCATCTACACTAATAAATAAGTTTCCAGGCTTTTTATCATAATTTACTCCAACTCTTTTCCATTAGTTCAAAATATTATCTTGGGTCACTGATCATCATGCGAGTTAAGTTTATCAAATTCCTTTTGTTTGATTGTTAACTACTCCCCAAATATGATTTGATAATTTTAATGGAGTTTATCCTCCCTACACTGTGAAATGAAATGATAGGTGATCTTCACTGATAGAATCTGTTTAAGAGTTGCGTGTGAGAAGAAGCAGCCAAGAATTGGTGTTTGATGCTGGCGAAGGTGACCAACATGAGGAGTTACTTCATTTTCTGGCAGAAATGGCCGACAATCAAATCTACGCCAGCTCTAAAACCGCCTTTGTCAAATTATGATACACGCATTCACAAAGGAGAAGGTAAGATTTAAATGCGAAGCATCAAAGGAAAGAATGCAGTGCACCATGCTGAGGAGAGAAAAGGCACATCATTCTCTCAACTTGAAGAAGTCAAATGTTTCCTGTGGTCATTTTCAATAAAGCAAATAGGTCTACGCATATCTTGCAATTATCTCCTTCCATGAGACCGTAGTTGTTTGAGAAATTCTGTCACACAGTTCATGTGTCTTGTCTATGCTTTCATAGCTTCCATTTGCATGAAAGTTTCTAATGCCTCTTCTAAAGTCCATTTTGTGCATATCTTGCAATCAACGTATTCCATGAGATAACATTTTCTTCAGGCATTTTATCAAGCAGTTCATGTACCTTGTCTACGATTTTGAATTTCTGCACATGTATCTACCAGGGATGAGTTGTTTCAAGAAGCACACAGGAGAAGCACACAATAGGAGGAGCTAGTAGCATTTAATAGGAAACTTTACACATAGCTTTGAATAATTAATAGGAAACGGTGTGAGTTAGAGATATTATAGCTCCATGCCCATACAGTACGCATGCCTAAACATAGTTCATTGTTACTAATGCACATTTTGTTTCTCAACACATGCAATATGTTCATTTATGAGCATTTAAGTCAGTTCAACACATTGAGTTGATTTGGTCTTTGTTAATTTCCTTGACTGCTGAATTCAGTTTTTACGCCTGCTAATCACATTTGCTTGAAAGTTTTTAAAGCCTTTTCAACGAATCCCATCTGTGCGTACCCAGCAATCTGTGCATTCTTCTTGAGGCTTTCAGTGAAAACAGATCACACATCTTTTCTATGTCTCACTGATGCGTTCTTCTAGCCTATCAATTATGATAGTAGCTAATGCTTCAGTCAGCATTCAACACTAAGTCTGCGCATTTATCTTGCAAGCCTAACCCCAACATTTTTCTTTTTGTCTTCTCCAATGATCTGCGCATCTATGGTGCAACTTGTTTCAAAATCCTATATTCTGTGCATTTATCTCCCCATCAAATATTGCTTTTGTAAAGCTGGTAAATGTTTATTGTGAAGATGATAGATGTTCCTAGTAGATGTTTCTTGTAGGCATTAGGGTAAAGGGTTTCTTGTGTATGATGGTAGATATTTGCAAAGTTTGGTCATCATTTTCCCCCATGTTTCAATAGACTGTGCTTTACACTTTCCATATGCATTTGCTTAAAGATCTTAAAGCCTTTTCAATGAATCCATTTTGTACACATTCTACAAACATTGCACAGGGATTAATAATTGCAACATCGCCTCATTAAATGGAAATAAACATAGACTTAAAGAATTCATGGGTGGGTGATATAATTAATAGACTTTGACTTCTTGGTTTTTGAGTAAGGCTGGCACTTGTAAAAATTAGAAAAGGTGCTACATTATCTTCACTCATTAAGTTTGATTCGATGTAAGGAAAAGATTCACATATATCTAGGTTGTCTATTAAATTTTATTCATGCTGACTACTACCTTTTAAATACATCATAGCTATCTACATTTTTTATATATTATTCGTAGCTATCTATCATAGGATGACTTTAAGAGAAGCCTATAGGTGCTTTGTGCTTATAATTATCTGACCATTTTTTTTTAATTTTTATTCTTTTCTTTTTGCATTGCTACATTGAAATATCATGCTAACTTTGTACTTTTTATAGGCTAACATTGGAATCAAGCATTGAAGTTGGGGTGAAAGCAAGTAAGAGTGGAGTTGAAGGCAATCGGGCATTGAAACTCAAAACTCACAAAGCATTTTTAAATGCTTAGAGCCTCTATTTTATGCCTTATTTTTCTGTCTTAGACTAACTCATTTCTTTTAGGCTCTAAAACAAACATTTAAAAAGTTTTTCAATTTTCATGGCAAGGGGCTTAAAACAAATCTTAGAACAAATCCACTAAATTTTGTTTTGGGAATAACAAATTGAACAAGGAAATCTTCATCTTTCCTTTGGTTCTTAAACCGAATCGAATCATTGATTTTAAGGATAAAATGAATGTGTATCTTTATTGTTTTGTAATTATTTACACAAAGTAATATCATCGAAAGACGTATGCGCTTCTCTCGCACCTCACGACGATCTTGAGAATCAAAAGGATTTTGGTGACATTAATTTGCGTAAATAATTTCCCATACACACTTCGATTTGGGTTTAGAATTGAAAATTTTGTGCGAGTGTGAGTAGAGCATCATCGCGTATATTCTCTTTCTTTGTGTCATCAAATATTGATTGAGTTACGAATTTTGTCTTTCCTTTCTTTTGTTTATCCCAGAGGGCCTACCTTGGAGAAAAAGTACTCACCCAAGGGAATGACTCAACCGGTAACACTCTAAAGCCAAGATTATTTCCAATCGGGATATAAATATGGGTATTGGAGTAAACGCCAGTATCACATCATTGGCTCTGATGAGATGGATCCGAAAGGGGACTCTCGTCGTATGGGTCAATCTCCACGAACAGAAAGTCCAAAATAGAACCCTTGTTTTGTAGTGACCAATTGATCCATTGAGCGAGTTTATCAAAATGGTGCATTGGAACTTAGATTCCAAGAAGTTACTTGCCATGTCCAATCTTGGTTACAGGATAGAGGTTAAGACTTCATTCTTAACATACCTTTATACTCTTTCCTTGGTTGCATGTAAAATCATCTCTTCTACGAAGGGCATGAAGCAAGCCCACTAAGAAAAACTTACCAATTTAACTAGGATGTCATATTGCTTGTGGTTTGAAAAAATAGTGCTTTGATCAAAAACATCGAAACCAACATTCAACGAATCATCAAAATTGCAAACCCTTTAGGAAAGGAAAAATATCCTTGAACAAATTCACATGTTATTGCTTGCCCTTGGGATTTGTATCCTTAGAGGCTTCTAAACATTGGAATTCATCTCAATTTTCTTCTACTATAGTCAACTTTAGGAAACCTTTGCCTTGATTTCCTCGATTTCCGCATAATGCACTTTGTGGGATGAAAGGGAATTAGGACATTTGACATTCAGTTGAAAACCTAATCAAGACTGTGTTTGTCATAAAAAGAATCTATTAAGAAAATATTGAATCAATTGTGCTTGATATCTTTTGATCTTATGGTTTTCATGCAAACATTGATCTTTTGATTTTGAATTACTCTTAGAGAAAGGCATGTTCTTCACTATCTTGGTCTAGGAAACAATTCCTTCTTAGGTTCATTTAGGATCAAATCAAACACTTCATCCATCCAAACATTTATCATCTTCATCCCATAAATGACTTTAGATCTTTGGAAACATCATTCTAGACTTGGGTAAATCATCAAATCAAAATCATTTGTTTAATTAGGTGTGTGGGAATGCATCCTTTCTCATACACTTAATTAAATCAGCAATCCTTTGAACAAGTTCATCCTAATATAATATCTTACATGTTAGGGTTTACAAGTTCATTACCCAAATCAAACCAATCAAAATCAAACCCTAAGTCTAGCATTGATCTAAAGTTCTTGAATATTGAACACTCATATCATTTCTCCTTTTCATCCTTCATCTCGTCATTGGTCCTAAGAACCTTAGAGGTCACTCTTACAACAAGGTCAAAACACAAGAGGAACATGGTATACAAACTTGATCCATACATCATGAGTAATCCAAGTCAACTAAGCTATCAAAGCCTTACAATGTCAATTGATTATCAACACTCACATCTATACAAACCATACTTGGGATCATTACCTTCGACAAATGTGAATGGTAAAAATGTGAGTATGCCCATTCAAAAGTTTGGAACACATTTCATGGTAGATCTAAATCTAAAACTCCATATGGAGAAAGCAAGTCAATCAATAATCAATGCAGGATCCTTCAACAAACAACGCCATCCTATCAACCCTAATGCTGTAGAATGTACCAAGTGTTAACTTTACCAAAACATGAATCTAAATTTTGGGATAAATATGGTTAAAAATCAATAATATTGTTCAAAAATCCAAACAAGATACATAAAGCCTTCCAAGTCAAGGTATAGCCCATGCAACCAAAGTTACCAAAAAGGTAATGATTCCTAACATCAAAATAATACCGTTCAAATTCAACTATAATGCCAACTGAAAATAGTCCCAAATCGGAATAAATATTGTCCAAAGAAACTGCACAAGTACATACTCCAAATCTCGGGCTTAAACAAAATCAAAATCAATCCATATCAAGGGAGTCAAGATCTAAACCGTATAATAAATTTCATGGATCAAATTGCTACACTTACCAAAATAGTTGAGTCATTATGCCAAGAGACATCCCCACCACCATTACCCATATCAACATCATTCCTTGGTTTAGGGCTTCCCCCTTTACCTAGCACCAATCATTCCATCCAAATCAATCCACCTAACACCAATCAATCCATCACATCAAATCCTTTGAATATAATTACTTCCATATCGCAGACTGCTAACAAATGGTATATCTAATAAAATGATACAACATCAATCCTAACAATAAAATGTGGTCTCCTAAGGACCTACTTCATTACCCTCGGCCATTTCACTCATTCCTATCAACTGATCACATCAAATCCACTTTATCACACTATCACATCTCAACTTTCACTACCATGGATCGGCCTGAAAGTGATCTCATCCACTTTATCACTACATCCAACACAATTTTGAATCCGCACCAATACCAAAACCAAATGCAACAAGACAATATAACATTGTTTAAAATCCACCAAGCCTACCAAAAGGCCATTGAACAATATATAGCCACGCAACAAGCAACACAAGCTCAACAAGTGCAACAAGCCTCTCAAGCTGCCCAAGCCTCTCAAGCTACCCAACAAACACAAGCACAAACACAAAAAAATGATAACTATTGGGGATAACGATGAACATTCAACCACCGGTGATAGGATTGACAATCTCCCCACCATAATTACTAAAAGCAATGATCAAGACCTATCCATCAAAGAGTACATTGAAGATGTTTCTATCTCATTTGAAGATCAAATCAACATATGTCAAGAGTCACTCTTCAATCATGATCAAAATCCACCAACCAACAATGACCCAATTCAAGAAATGTCAAGATCATTTTACCCTATGGTTGAAGACATTGGAAATTCCTCACCACAATTGTTGAAAACAATGATCAAGATCTCTCCATCGAGGAGAATATTGAAGATGTTTCTACCCCATCCAATGATCAACTCACCATACATCAAGAGCCACTTTTTAGTGATCTATTTCAAGGAGTGTTAGAATTATTTGATCCCATTGACATAATTTACAATCCATCGACCAATGATCTTATTGAAAATGTCTCTACATCATCTTATGAGTTAGAGGACATATCTCAAGAATTTATTCCAAAGCAAGATCAAAATCTTCCACTAAGGTCTAGCAATGGTCCTTTCCAAGACATGTTGACCCCCTTTGACCTCATGGTTACAAATACTTAAGGAGTCTTCAACTCAACACTTGATCAAAGCCCATTCAAAGATCAAGAGGATATTGAGCCATTTCCATCT
>VDFB02271023.1:0-94393 GCA_007258455.2 Sequoia sempervirens
CTCTCAATCCAAAATTACCATTGGGAAGTCACAACCAGCCTTCCAAACCACAAAATTCACCACTTTTAGGGCATGATAAGCCCTCTAACACCACTAACCCCAAAACCTCCCATTTTCCCAAATTTCACAAGGGTTTATTGAAAAACCCACTTACAGACCTTTCCTCACCGATCTAATTCTCTCAAAACCTCCAAAACAGTCTACACAAACTTAAAATAATATTAAATATATTTTCCCCCAAATATTACTCACTTTTCCCCTCTCTAACCTCTCTTTTTTACTCCAAAACACACAAAAATGCCATATAGGGCATCAAACAAAACCACCTTTCATACCTCCCCTACTCTTGAAACCTTGTACACATGTTCCTTATCCCTAATTATGCAATTCTAATAAGCTAAAGTGGAAAAAAGTGGGTGGAATGGCTTAAAATGACATTTTACTCACTCAAAACCCTTAAAACAGGGTATACAGACCGGCCTTCAATTATTTTCCCTTAAAATGCACAAATTCAATTGAAATCAATCCAAACAAAGTCTAAAATGATTTTAGGCCTGCTGCCCACCAGATTCAATCCATAAGAAATCAATATCACCCTGTACGGAACTGTACAAATCAGAAAACCATCAGAATTTATAGTAAAATATAGAATTTTGCAAGGAAAACAATGAATTTTATTGTCTTTTTCAAAAAATCATCTTCTCCAACCCCAACCTCAAAATGTGTGAGTCTTTTAAACACAAAGACACCAAACTAACCTATCCCAACTAACCTCAACCACCTAAAACCAACTTTCAAATATTTGACCGTTGATATTCAAATTTGTTGCAATTTTTCAACTTTACAAATTTGACAACTTTTCAATTTTAACACCTTTTTGCACAATAAACTCTCAAATCGCCCTAATGACTCAAAATGAATCCTAAAACACTATAATGGACTTTACATGGCCTTATTACATCAAAAATACTCCAAATTCACAAGACTCAAACTAGGGCCTTTAATTTAATGACTTAAACATGGTGCTCCTGCACCATACAACCATCCTGAAAAAAAAATCATGTCCCATGAGGACTATACTGCCTTGAACCTTGTTCCTTCACAACATCTCTTGGTCCTCCAAATGCTCTGTGGTCTAGAAATATCCTCCATGGGATCAAATACCCTATTCTTGCTTCATTCGTTGCATAGTTGCACTTGATTCTACCCTGCCAATGCCTCTCCCTTGCAAACAAACCTACCTCATGCCTTCTACCATTACTCTCAACTAAAATTGATGTCATCCTTGCTTGATCACCTACAAATAGACATTTACCTCTTGTTACTTGAACTCTCTCCTTCATTACCCTTTCATGCTTGAACTCATTCATGTGCTTTGGCCAAACACCCTTTTCCACTTCACTACTTGTCTTTACATCTCCTCTTAAGTTCTCTAACCCAAATACCTTTGTTTTATCTAAGTTACTAACCTTTGTACTAGTAGAATACAACTTCCCACCAACCTTTCTTCCAACAAGTGGACAAATCATTGTCCCAACCACTATATCATCACACTTCTCCAAACTGTTTGGAGTCTTCACAAACAAACCATATTTGGCCTTCTCTTGGCCTGCCTTTGCCATCATCAAATCATTTTCCTTCTCCAATACTAAGACACCTTTCAAACTCACTATTTTGACATCTTCACTTTGTGGGGTGACTGCACACTCTTCATGTTCACCATCCTCAACCTTCACAAACTCTTTCTTGCCCATCATAATCACCTTGGTTGTCTTGATCTGCTCCTTAACTTCTTCTTGCAATGGAAGCAAAGTAAATGTGTTCCCTTCATGCTAAATCTGATATGTATTATCCCTTCCATAATACATGGAATTTTTATCAAATTTCCACAGTCTACCAAACAACAAATGGAAACATTGCATTGGTAGAACATCACAAAGTACCCTATCTCTGTACCCTCCAATTTGAAACTCAACTAAAGCATGTTCATTAACTAGAAGTGAGTGATCATCATTTAACCATGATACCTTATAGGGTGTTTCATGAGGGACTTTCACCAAATTTAACTTATCTACCACTTCACTCGATACTATATTATTAGTGGAACCCGAATCTATCACTACCTTGCATACTTTACCTTTGCTCTTGCATGTGGTCTTGAATAGATTTCTCCTTTGCAAAGGTTCTTTCTCCTTGGAGGCCTTCAAGAGTTATCTTCTCAGCATCAAAGATTCACCAACTTCTGGTGCAACAACATGACTAGGGGAATTGACACTTTCATCTTCATCTTCTTGCACAATTTGGACTCTTTGTTCTCCTCTTCTTTCACCCCCACTTGAAGTAGCACCAAACTTCTCAGGGCACTTGAAGGAGGGATGACCAAACTCACCATAGTTGTAACACCTTCCTGAAAACACATTTGAACCTCTTGATTTGTATATCTTCCCCTAAAGCTTGTTCTTCTGCCTCTCCATCCACCTTTAGATTTAGCCACTTGTTCTTTACCTTTACCAGCATCTTCTTGGTCTTGATTGGACTGTCTTGGAGTAGAAAAGGTTCCTCTGCCCCAAGTAGTACTGCCTCTACCTCTTGTTCTATTTTCTTATCTTCTTTTCACTTTTTCCTCTGCCCTTATAGTCATTTGAAAACATTATTCAACTATTTTTGGTGTCATCAAACTTATTCCATCCTAAATATTATACCTCAGACCATTAAGATACCTTGCTACTTTTTCTTCTTCATCTTCCTCATGTTTTGTCCTTATACTTAACCTATAGAACTCCTCGGTGTATGCTTGCACATCTAAGTCCTTTTGCTTAATATTTTAAAGTTTTTTAAGCAATTGAACATTGTAATCACTAGGAAAGAACTTACCTTTGAGTTTTTTCTTCATTTTCTCCCAAGAAGTAATCTTGGTCTTCCCCTTTTTCTGCCTTTCATCTTGCACAAAGTTCCACCACAGCAAAGAATGCCCTTTCAACTTGGTCTTATCCTTCTTCACCTTGTGATCTTCATCTACTTCTTTACTTTCAAAGTAATTCTCCTTGGCTCCTATCCAGTCCAAGAGCTCTTCACCATCTAATTTACCTCCATACATAAGCAAATCCATTTTGAAATGTCCATCACCTTTCACAACCTTCAAAAGCTTTACCATCCTCACATCCTTTGGATCCAACTCTTCCTCTTCACTAGAAGTTTCTTCCTCTTAAGAATCACTTTCATCCATGGTGACCCCAACATTAGACTTCAATGCAACAATCTCCCTCTTTAAGGCTTCTAACTCTCTAGCTTGCTCATCAATATTTCTAGCAACTATGCTTCCTTTAGGAGGCATCTTGACTACTCAAATTCCACTTTTTTTCCTTGCTCAAACTCCAACCTTCTCCCTCAAGAGATCTACTTCCTATGCTCTGATACCAATTGATCTCAAACAGGGAGGTCCTACAATCAATCAACCTCCAACTCACTTGAATAAACACAAGCTTCACCCAATCCTTATCACTATAGTTTGATCTCACAAGACCCAAAAGACACTAATTCAACAAAACTTGGTTTCAAAATATTCCCTGACCTCCAACACAACATCAACATGATAGGTTCAAATAAAGAACACTCTTCCAAAACACAACCTCATCAGTTTCTCCATTCTTGCATTCAAATACCCCAATCCCTTGTAATAGTCCACAACCCTAAAAATAGGTATATCTCCTAAAGCACCTTGAGCCTTCTCAAAAAAATTACATATTTAGGAACCCATTTTGGATTCATTAAACATAACTCAAACTCAACTATGGTCACTTTGGACCACCTCCTTGAAACCTTGACTGGAATGATTTCCAACTAGGCCAATTAGGTCGGTTTTACAAAAGAACCCTACTTCAATCTTCCTCTCAATCCAATATTACCATTGGGAAGTCACAAGAAGCCTACGAAACCAAAAAACCCACCACTTTTAGGGCGTGATAAGCCCTCTAACACCACTAACCCCAAAACCCTTCATTTTCCTAAATTTCACAAGGGTTTATTGAAAAACCCACTTACAAACCTTTCCTCACTGATCCAATGCCCTCAACACCTCCAAAAAATTCTGCACAAACTTAAAATAACATAAAATATTGCTTCCCCAAAGGATCACTCACTTTTCCCCTCTCTAACCTCTCTTTTTTACTCCAAAACACACAAAAATGCCATCTAGGGCATCAAATAAAACCACCTTTCAGACCTCCCCTACTCTTGAAACCTTGTACACATGTTCCCTATCCCTAATTATGCCATTCCACCAAGTTACAGTGGAAAACAGTGGGTGGAATGGCTTAAAATGACATTTTACTTACTCAAAACCCTTAAAACAGGGTATACAGACCGTTCTTCACTTATTTGCCCTTAAAATGCACAAATTCAATTGAAATCAATCCAAACAAAGTCTAAAATGATGCTAGGCCTACTTCCCACTAGATTCAATCCATAAGAAAGCAAGATCACCCTATACAGAACCATACATATCAGAAAAGCATCAGATTTTTTGGTAAAATATAGAATTTTACAAGAAAAACATTGAATTTTATTGTCTTTTTCAAAAGATCATCTTCTCCAACCCCAACCTCTAAATATGTGAGGTATTTTAAACACAAAGACACCAAACTAACCTATCCCAACTGACCTCAACCACTTGAAACCAACTTTCAAATATCTAACCGTTGATATTCAAATTTGTTGCAATTTTGCAACTTTACAAATTTGACAACTTTTCAATTTTAACACATTTTTGCACAATAAACTCTCAAATCACCCTAATGACTCAAAATGACTCCTAAAACACTAGAATGTCCTTGACATGGCCTTATTACATCAAAAAGACTCCAAATTCACAAGAATCAAACTAGGACCTCTAATTTAATGACTTAAACATGGTTCTCCTACAGCAAAGAGGATGTTGTTGTAGAGGATAAATTTGAAGTTCTAGAGTTGTGTGTAGATGTTGCATGTATTTTTGTAGAAATTATAGAGGATGTTGTAGGTGGAAATTGGTGGAGGTGGTCTGTTTGTGGTGGAATGGATCCCAAGGAGGAGAAGAGGAGAAGAAAGAATTTGGAGGAGGAGGACAGTAAATGGTGGGTGCAAATCCACAAGAGGAGAGAAGAGTGGTGAGAAGAGTTGTAGGAGGAGAATGGCAAATGTCCCAAGAAGATGTTGGAAAAGAAGAAGAAAGAAAAAAATCAGCAGGGTACCTATGAAAGCATTGGAGTATGTAACAAATAGTTTAATATTTCAAAGGGTGTGTCAAACACTCAAATCCATTTTGTGAGCCAAGCTCACAAACTTCTTACCCGGTGTGTCTGATGTAGGAGCATTCAGGCTCACAAGCAATCCTGCATCACCAAAAAAAAACATTTTATTTTCATGTTCAATCTTTTACATTTTTTGTATGTGTTTGAGCTTCAAGATCATATTGTGAAGTTTTATTTGTGATGAATTTATTTCCATTTCATACATCAAGTTCATACATCAAGGTCAAGCAAGGTGTTTAATGTGATTTGCAAAATTACCTAATTTCAAGGTTCTAGGGGTTGAAATGGTACATTTACCATGGTCAAAGGATATTTTGAAGGAATATTAATTAAAATTTATTAATTTTCTCAAGTTGGCACCTAAGTAAGTGTGCATAAGATAAGTGACTCTTGGCATTCCATTTTGGTCTTATTCTTTCAGTTTTGGTTCCTAAAATGGAGGAAAAAAACTAGTGATTTTTGGAAAATAATTTAATGACTCTTCAATTTCCAATTTGGGGTGAATGAGCACGACTTGGTTATTTATTTTATTCATTTTTCAAAGGCATATACATCAGCAAGACATTGGATATGTTTCAACAACTTTTAATGGAACTTTTGGGAGCAACAAACTATGTTTTATTTTATTTTTGTAAGAATTTTAAGGGCCAATCAAAGAGCAGATTTGGAAACCACCCTTTTGGGTTTTCACATAGTTCAAACCCTCTTTAAATACAACCTTTAATTGTTTCAAGAGGTAGCAATCAACATCGGCAAGGTTGGAGTTCAAGAACTTGCAGGTTGCTCTTGAGAGTTGCCCAAGAAAGCGCAAAAAAATCAACTTGTGAAGAGAATAGGAATAGGAGAAGAGACTTGAAGAAAGTTGCAGATGTGTTTTATGTGTTCAAGGCACCCATGAGAGTTGTAAGATGAAGAAAAAACTCAGATTTACAAAGAGAGGTGAAGCCAAGGAAGTTGAAGACAAGAGACCTTGAAGATTTGAAGGCATGAAGTGCGTAGAAACCCTTGTAAAATTTCTAAATTTAATTTTTTGTTGAAATCTTCACTAGATATGTATTTTTTCTTGGGGAATTTTCATGTACGGATATGTATGAACATTAAAATAAAGTTATGTTTCAAATTATTTTTCCATTATTATGTTAATGTGGTTTGGATGACATGATAATGCTGCAAGATTGGGTAGTTTGATAAGACCCCCCAATCTTGACTGCATCATTAAGTATAAAATAAATTTAGAAGATAAATATAAGTTAACAATCTTTCTTTTTTAAGATTATTTTAGGCGAATTAAATTAAATGTATAGGAATAAGCTTTAATTAACTTAGATTAATTAAATGGTTGTTGGGAATGAAAACATCTCTATATAGAAAATGGGCAATCTTGATATGCTCATTGTTTGAGATTTTGTGTACAAATATAATTGATCTTATGTCAATTATAGATTGTGGAGATCAATTATGTGTCCGCATGGATCTAACCTCTAACCTCTAGTTCTAATCTAGTAGAGTGCATATTTCTACTTTATAATTCATTGAATTCTCTACTCCTCATTGACTATTAAGGATTGGTCATATTTAAAAATACATTAGGGAGATTACTAGATCACAAGGGCCAAGTTCTCCTAGCTTGATCCTCTTAATTAGATTATATTTATAATTATAACAAAGATTGGTAAACAACAAACAAGCATGCAAGTGATCTAGATGGAGATTCTAACACAATATTTTAATTCTCTTTTATTGCTCAAACTCTAAATGTTCTTAAAGATGCTTCTTGTAAGTGCAAAAGATAACCAAATGGTCAAAAAGTTTATCAGTGTTCAAATGGATGTCTTTAAATACCAAGGTATAATGAATCATCATACCAATGTGTACCAAGTTCCAACTTTGAAGGCTAAAAAAATGGTGAAAGTCAATAATTTAAAATTAATAATTTTTTGGTTTTCAGTTAGATCTACATCATGCAAGATCAATCATATGTGCAAAAATTACTCAAGGAAAGGAGATTGGGTGGCAAATTGTACATAAATTTGGGTCAATAAATGATGAGAATGTATGTGGATAGGAAAAAGATAAGGAGAAATGTATTGGAATGTGCAAAAGTGAAAATAAATGAGAGGAAGAAATTGAAGGAACCAAACTTAGCACCAAAAATTGCCACATGTTACTATGTAATCATATCAACACATTCTTTCAAAATGGACCCAAAGTTAAATGGGAGTAAACATTATATGTTAATTCTATCATCATAGAAAAATACAACCATACTAAGAAAAACATTAAAGAACACTATTATAACTAAAATGATAAATATTATAAGAAAATATTTCTTCTTATTACATAATTTTTTTCAATTAAAAAATATTTAAAATTTCGTTAATTAAATTTTGAAAGGTAAACAAATAATTAAAAATAATAATGTGTATAATTTAAGATTTAACAACACTTTATTGTACTTAAGGGAGGAAGCAAATCATATTTTTGGTAGGATAGAACCATAGATATTTTTTTTCTATAGAAGGCTCCACATAAATTGTGTGAACTATATTGCCATTGAAGTCTTTCTAGTGAGGGTTGGTAGGATGCTAATTGAGTGAGAGACAACTCATGGTGAAAAGAACACTATCCTAGTGGTTTGGAATATCTTGGACGTATTATAAATCCAACCCCACTTTGTTTAACCTAAACTTAAATATAGGAGAATATCACATCTTCTACTTTGAACACATGTTTTTTTATAGTCCATAAAGGCTTATATTATAACTATTTAATTCTTATAGTGCATTTATATAAAAATAGAATCATCTACATGACATTACTATTATCATTAGAAGATGATTGGATACTAATTATAATATTTTTTTTATTTATCAAATTAATAAAATTATAGTTGTCATTATTTCTATGCAAAAATTTGTTAATTTTGAAAGGGAAAATAAAATTATTTTTTATAAAAATCTAGAGTAAAGTAATTAAATAATTATAATTAGATAAATATCTTAGGATAATAGTTTTAATGTCAATAGTTATGTGGATTAAAATTTTAAAATAAATGTGAAAATTCGATAAATAAGATATTTAATTAGAAATATAATTTTAAATATTATGAATGATGGTTGAAAGTGATTCAACAATATATAAGAAAATGGAATAATCGAATAAATGTTTTGAAATCTATAAACTTGTGGTCTATCATTAAATATCTCTTTTACAACTATTGGATCAATCTCACACCTACTTATTTGACCTACATTGATTATAAATGTGATCTAGATGCATGAATCTAATCTTTGTAAACTTTTAAATGTTTACTTTCAATTATCTTTGAATACAAGTTTATGCTTTTAAACTAAAAAGTTAGTTATGTGGTGAGGAGTTTACTAATGATTAGGGGATATTTTTCCTCTTGGTCAAACCCTTAAGATATCAAGTCAGTGAATTTTATAAATGATTGAAGATAATAAAAAAATATATAAAAACTATACTAGATGATGCAAGTAGATAATGTAGTAATAATATCTTTGATTTATTGTTCAAATGATTATAGCTATGAGATTATTTTATGAACTCTCGATGCTAGGTGGTTGAAAATGAACAAGGGCCAGTTCTTACATACAAATACAAAGGTGGAAAGTGAAATTTTCATTCTTAAATTTAAAATAAAATTGCTAATTGAAAGGGTGTTTCAACTCTAAATTTGAATTTAAAAAATAAAAAAATTGAGGTCATTTCTACAAATCACACAATCAACCTAAGTCACACATATTATGTTGAATGCACATAATTTTGATGGAGCCACTAGAGGGCACCCCAAAAAAATAGGATTAGATTACATTATGTTGAATTCACAAGAGAAACTATTAGTTATAAGATCCAAGAAGCTCAAATTTAGCTCCAACAATAAAGCCAAAGCACAAGCACTAGTCTTTATATTAGAATGATACGATTTTTTATTTTTTTTTTGAAAGAAATCATATTTAGATAAAAGGAGATTTATTATATTATAATTAATGCAATTAGGAAAAATACTCCCCTAATTGCAAAATTGAAAATATATTAAAAAGCTCATGGCCCCTTATAAACTATTTCAATGATTTTAATATTCAATATACATTTAGGGAGGTTAATTAAGAGGCTAATATATTATCAAATGATGCAAGGGCAATCAAGAGGAAGATTGTATCATGAATTCCCAAGTCAATACTTGGAAAGGGTGTGTGCAGTAAATTGCCATATATGACTATAGATTACATGTGAGATTGGAATAAAATGGATGCTTGTCCTAGTCAACGCTAATTCTAAGGAAGGAGAAGAGTAGTTATAGCAACAGTTCCACTAGTATATAATATAGACTACATCCTCAACATCTCTATGAATATGGAAATATATTAATTATACAAATAGAATAGATATGTAATCTTTTTTTACAATATCTCATCATGTTCATGGACACTTTATTATAGTTGTAAAAATTTCAAAAGAATAGTTATAATCTTCTATGTCATAGAATGATTTGATGCAAACACAAGTTTATAGTTGTGCTCCAAAGAAAAGATTCTTAGAATGATGTTCCTTGCAATGCATACAATTTCCAATTGGTTCATTTTCAAGATGGTGTGAAACTGGCAATCACACCTTGGTGTGCAATGGGTACGTCGAAGAGTTGTGGAAGGTCAATTAGGAAAAAATTGGGTCTATCTTTTTGTAAACATTTTGCAAAGGTCAATTGGCAGGGCATTTAGAAAATGATTTTTTTTGTGCAACATAAGTTTCAATGGAGAAGTGATAGTTTCAAATCAACTATGCATATTTTTATAGGGATCCAAACATAACTGAAACAAAACCTCTAAATGAGCTCCATAACCAACAAGCTCATGTTATGTTGCAATAGAGAGAGGGGGAGGGATACAGATAGAAAGAGGGAGAGATAGAGGGGGGAAGAGTGTAGAGAGGGGGGTAAGGAGATAGAGGAAAAAATAGAGTGAGACTTAAAGAACAGAGAGAGAGGACTTGAGAAAGAGAGGGATATACAAAGACGGGAGAGGTCGAGAGAGATAATTTGTCAAATATTATAGTCACAACTACCATAGTAGACATGCATTCAAAAAATGGAAGCATTAACAAGGCACATTAACTATTTAACATAATACCTTAAGTTTTGAAGAAGATGTCATCTCATGGATTGCAATGATTGCAGGATATGTACAACCTTCCCACATCTACATAGATTTTTAAGAGAAAACAATAAGTAGCAATTTTTTTAGGATCCAAGTAAAAAAGTGACATCATTGTAAATACTCTAAAACCTATATCCATATGTGATTTGTAAGGGTCAAGAAAACACATCCACACAACCATCACATGTTTAATTGGCATCTTAATCATAAAGTTTAAGGTGTTCTTGAAATATATAAACGCTCATCCACTAAACCTGAACGGCTACATATGCAAAGAACACAAGCAAAGCTTATATTGTTATGGTATGTTCGAGAGTGATTCATTATTTCAAATATTATGAGAACATCCTTGCAAAATCCATTTTGTGCATATCCTACAAACAACACCACATTTCTTTGATGCACTTTTTTAAATAGTTCACAAGCCTTGTCTATGCTTTACATTTTCCATACATGTTTATCAAAGCATTTCCAACTATATTATTTGACAAAATTCCCCCTTCCATCAAATCTATACCATGTTCCAAAACTACCATTTTGGGATAGGCGGGAAGAATGTTGGCTTTACAACTACCAATTTCATTTTCTTGAAAGTTTCTTAATCTTTGTCAACAAATCCATTTTTTTCATGTCCTACAATCATAGCATTCAATGTGACCAAATTTCTTTTGAGGCACATTGTCAAACAGTTCGTGTGCCTTGTTTATGCTTGCACATTTTGCACACATGTTTACCGCTCTGGTTGTAACTACATCTGACCAAATTCCTCTATCCTTTAGATGTTTTGATGGATGTCCATACCCTGTTCCAAAGCTCCCATTCAACACAAGCTACAAGGATGTTGGCAAAGGTTGTAGAGTGTGGCTTTAAGCCCATCAGCCGCATATGCCTGAAAGTTTCTAAAGCTTTTTCTACAAATCCATTTTGTGAATATCCTACAATCAGGGCATTCCACAAGAACTCATTTCTTTAAGGAATTAACTCAAAAAGTTTGTGTGCCTTGTCTGTCCATCAACATTTTGCATACATGAGAGGTTGCGAATACATCATCTTACGAAACCCCTCTATCTTTTATCATGCGAATGGTGTGCATAGCTTGTTCCAAAGCTCCCATTTCAGCACAGACAGGGAGGATGCTGGAAATTGTTGAGGACTCTGGATTTACACCTACCAATTGCATTTGTTTGAAATATTCTAAAACCTTTTCAACATACCCATTTTGTGCATTTTCTATTTTTTTGCATACAGTGAAACAGTGTGACAAGCTCTGAAAACCCATGTCTTCTTATCCTGTAGTAGCTAACTTCTACAGTGCTAGAATTTAAGTTGTGTGTGGGTGGGTGAGCGACACCATTAAGTGGCCGAAAAATGGTGGAAAAATAATAAGATCGACAGTGCACTTATTTTCAATCGTTGGCAAGGTGCTGTGGAAAGAGGTCAATTGTTTCAATTTTAAATTTTAGGTTGATCTCTCTCAAATTGGATATGCCTTCGATGTAAAATATATAGGAATATGTGTGGACACGAGTGTAATAGAAAGCTAATTATAGTAAATATATAATAATGAGAATGTATGGATAAAGTCAAGTTAAATGGATAGAAATGAGTGAGTGGAGGATTGGATGGTGGAAGAAGGGATTGAAAAATGTGCCCACCTTACATGGGAGTGCTTTTGTCAATATGTATGTTTATTAAAATTGTTCTAAAATTAAATTGGAATTAGCATGGGTATTCAAATTTCATTATTAAAATAGATAAAAATAATTATAATTTTTTATTTTTTTTAATAAATGTATAAAAAATAAAAATATATGGATACTTGATTACTGCTTTTGAAACAAGGTTGCGTAGAAGGATATTTTAAAATGTTATTTAGTGAATCTTTTTCATTATTAAGTGAAAAAGTCCCTAGGTTGAATGCCTATGGGATAGGTTCATGTTGGGACCTATTTTTGGAGATTTGGATAAGCTTTGTCCCTCCTAAAGTTCATATGAAGAAATTTTACAAGATTTAACTTGGCTATGAAGCAACTTGACTTTAAGTCATCAAATCTCTTTTACCTAGGTTCATACATCCATCTTGGTATATTTTATCTATAAAACTCTTGAAGTTTGTGTGAGTTACATTCAAAGTTAGGGCTAGAGTTCAATTAGAGTTACCTGGTTATGGGACAATTAGGGTTAAGGTTCAATCAAGATTCAATTAGGCTTAAGATTTAATTAGGGTAAGGGTTAAGGTTAGGGTTGGGGGTAGGGTTAAATTAGGCTAAGGGTTAGTATTAGTGTTAGGGTTAGGGTTCAAGTAAATTTTTGATTCAATTATAGTTATGACTAAATCAAGATTATGATTTAATAAAAAATCAATATTCCATTCTTTCACTCTAAGTTTTATGAATTTTAACTTTTTGTTGAATATGCATATCTTAGTGTGATGATCAACTATTTGGGTGAGCCAGGAGTTAGTGAAAACCAACTTGAAGTTTGGGTTTTCCATCTACACTTTTTCAAACTTGAAAGACACTCTTCTAGGGAATTTGTCCTTGTCTATGAGCCAATAATCCAAACCAACTTCAAATAGGGTTCTGATTAGGGTTCAAATAGCTTTATGGTTAAAGTTAAGCTTCAATTTGGGTTAAGGTTCAATTGATTAAAAATAGACGTCTTGAGAAGGATATCTCTCGGCGTACTTTACATATATTTTTAAAATATAGGTATACTAGTATAGACTACATCCTCAACATCTCTATGAATATGGAAATATATTAATTATACAAATAGAATAGATATGTAAAAAAAAATTGTAATATCTCATCATGTTCATGGACACTTTATTTTAATCCCTTTTTTCAAAAAATCTATAAATTTCTAAAGTTGTGTTCTATTTAGAAGCACAAAAAACAACCAATTTTTGTGAAGTGAATTAAAGGTAACAACATCCATGGTTACACTTCATTGATCAAATAGAATGTATGTACATTAAGGTTAAATTTATTTTTATTTTGTTTTAATAGTATCTTCATTCCTTAAATATATATGCATTGGTTTTTCTTTATAATTTTTATTCATTTAATTATTATTTTAAATTATAATATTATTATATGCTTTATTTTATTTTATTTTATTTTTTAGACTGCAGGAATCAATCGAGTATTCATCCTCTTATAAACTGCAGTGTGTCTGGTAAACTTTTTTTACGTGACAGGTGTCGCAAGCACGACATTCTATGCTTTATTTTATACACATTGAAAAATTGCATTTTAATTCATTTTGTGGAAGTTATCTAACACACACACACTTGATGATGTACTATTTTTAGGAAATGTATTCATTTGAAAAATTAATATATATGTATATGTGTATGTATGATCTAGTACTCACTCTTAATTATATTTCTACCAATTGATTTTAAAAAATACTTAACACAAAAAAAAAATTGGCGGGTTCGAGGGATACACACTAGATGTGTTATAGTTCAATGATAAAAATAGGATTAATTATGTGAATTCTTAGTGTTTCACCCACTTAGTCCTAACCATTTTAAAAGCCTTAATGATTTAGAAACTAGATTTGGAGTGCTACAATTCTTATTCTCATCACATATTTAATTTTTGAGTGGAATCATCTCAAATTATTCATTGAGTTCTATCTTATCCAATTTCAAGAAAAAAAGTTGTCACTTTTAACCCATTTTTGTCCTCCATTTCCATGCACTTAAATATTGGAACAAAGGATACTACCCAAGGAGAAAAAACTTATGGATACTGCATTAGGGAAGCTAAAGTAATGTGGTACCACTTGGAATGGGATTTGATCATTAGATAACCTCTCTACAACCACACTTAAGAAGGAACAATATTACATTAAATGCATCCCCTTCAATTAGTTGCAAGTAAAGAATATAATTAATTTGAATAGTATAATTAAATATACATGAAAATAATGTAATCTTGGAAGGATTCAAAACCATATAGGAATGTAATGATATTAATTTTTGACACCATAAAAGGATACTAATGTATGCTCATAAAATCCATATAATATTAACTAGTAATATGCACTCAAAGTTTCTCCCAAGTAGGGCCATTAAAGTAGTCAAAGTGATAGATAAGGATCTTGTAGGAAAAATAAATATTATATGCCAGATCATGATAAGCATTAGGAAAATAAATAATGATCATAAATCATGTTAGCATGATACATGGTCATGTTTCACATAACATGAGAAAGTAGGATTAAAAAAATTTATCTTGTAACTAACTTCAAGTAAGTCAATCTCCTCATGATAACAAATATCAATTTTGGTAAATAAAATTGAGGAAATAAGGTATGGGTATGTTAACATTGGTTATCTACTACTCTCTCTTTTTTTGGAGTAGGATCCACTTGTTCCTATTACTTTTAGATCCATATGGAGGAAGTTTATTTAGAAGGTGTAGCAATGGTATTATTAAATATTACTTTCCTATTCTTGTTTAGAATATAGAGATGAAGGATGAGACATATCTTGTTCTTTCTTTTCTTATGGTGGAGGACAAGAATTATAAATTTCTTCCATTTCTTGAGATTTTTTAGGAGGTAATAAAGAGGTCTTCATTTGTTTTATATTTTGATTTACATCTTGATCTTGGATTTTTTTTGTAAATTATTTTAATATAGGCTGGGAACCTTATATTAACACTTATTTGCAGCTTCTTTAGGAGTTATTGTCAACAAGGTTATTTCCTAGAGCAAAATGTTTTTTTCCATCACGCTTAGTATCCTCAGCAGCAAAACACGGAAGCTCAATGGAGGTATGAGCAGCAATTGAAGGCACAAAGAAGACAACATAAGGGGTATACATCAAGGGATGTTGTTGGAAGAGAGAAACTAAAACTTTCCCTTGCTCTAACACAATTGCTCAAGACTTAGGTATCCCCTTGTGTGCCTAGTTTTAGACAAACACTGCCATTAGTTCTAGAACAACCTGCTAAGGAGGAGGTAAGAAAGCATAAATTTATAAGTTTCAAGAACCCTAACAAACCTCCTAAAACTCCCATTAGCTCTCATTTTCTTCCAAAACAACCTATTGTGCAGGAGGTTTGCAAGCACAAAAATTTTAGTTTCAAGAATCCTAATCAACCTCTTCAAACTCATTTTCAACCTCCTATGCCATCAAGTATATCTCCTATTTTAGAGATCCTAAGTTTTAAGAGCCTCCATTCATCACAAGAACCAATCCTTGAGGAGGCTCAACCTATTACTCCTATTGAGTGACCCCTTCTAGAGCTTCAATAAGAGTTTTAATTCCCTTTTGACCGTTTTGCTCCCCCTTTTTCCTATTTCACTCTTTAAAGGTGGACCAGTTGTTTGGGATCCTAATTGGTCAAAACAATAAAAGAAGGAAATGTTTCGAGCTAGAAGTGAAGAGGTTGTTCTTGAGGAGCCTATGTGTGCTCTTAACAATAAGTGCCTTGGTTTGTTAAAAGAAAAAGTTGAAGACAATCAGTTGCAGCAACAAGACACTATACAAGTAAAGGAAATTGTTATAGAAGAGGATCCAATCTTCTCTTTTGATGTCCTTCCTTATTTTATTGAAAATGAGGATGATAGATCACATATACCTATATCAGTAGAAGCCTTTGAGAAGCTTGGTTTCAGCTTGATGGATGATGATAACTCCATGGTTCTAGAGCAGTAGCAATAGACATGTTTAGCCCTTGTGGACAAAACTCCCTTATCTAATGAGGTTTATAGTTATGAGGTGGAGGACCTCTTTTGAGATGATTTAGAAGCTTTTTGTTCAATATTGAATGTCAATCCTTCACCCCCAAAAGAGGATAAAAGAGGGAGCAGCATAAGAGTGAGGAAACAAAGGAGGATGTGGCAGCCATTACATGCCAAGAGTTTGATTTTGTTGCATCCAATTGCCAAGAAGAGATTAAAATATAGGAAATCTGAAGAATTCAATTCTTCACTTGAAGTGTCTGAAAAATCTGAGTTTTGTGTTGATGAAGTGTGCATCAATACATGAGTAATTCAGTTATCATTTAGCGGCCACACATTTTCTTAGAAAGTGATGCTCCTCTTCCACAATTTGATAGTATGTTTGAGCTTCAAAGATTTTCATTTGAGGTGCATGAAGAAGAGAATCTTTGTGCATATCAAAAAATAGGATTGACATATTTTGCATCACCACATGACCAAGAAACTTTCTCTTTTTGTTTTAGTTCATGCAATGAGGAGGTCAATGGTCATGGTAATTTCCTATCCTTTTGTGAGGTGAGTTCTCTTCCCTCTACAGAAGGCTTGCTCTTGGATGTTGGCCTATCTTCATAAATGTTCACCCCTGTTGTTGTATGTTCACCTGAGGTACCATTGTCAGATGAGTTTGACACTTGCACCATGTGGTTCCCCTCCAATGGAAAAGTTTACCGTGAAGTGGTCCTTCACCTTGCAGGTGTTTTGTGTAGTCCCATGCATGTTGTCAATAGTTTTCAGTGGTTGCAACTAGGTGAAGTCTGCAACTATGGTTTGAGGGAGATCAACTCCTTAAAAAGGTTCATCTTTAACCAAGGAAATTTTTCATTTTTTACTTCCTATTAGTTTCATATATATATTGTAATTGTCTTAATTTCCATGAAGTTCCCTTGCACACCCTACATTCTCCTTAAGGGAATGTATGCTTCTAGCTCCCATGCTTTTCTCCAAGTGTAGGTCTGCACATGTTTTGTTTTTCCTTTAGAAGACCCAACTATTAATTTTTTTCTCTCAAGACTCAATGCCTAATGGACCAATAAGGCCTCTGGATTCCATGATTAGTAGGAAATCATCTCACAGAAATCACCATAAATGTTGTCATTTCATGTCATCCTTAGATGACCCATCACTGATAACTAATCTCATAGATCCTACAAGGCCATCTTGCATGAATTCTCCTTGAAGGGTCCTAAAAGTGGTTAAGTGTTTTGTTTTTGAAACTTCGGGATGTCCCTTGCTTGCTTCCCTGCATCCCTCTTCTATCACCCTCGATCTCCTTCTTCTCCCTTTCCTTCCATTTCTCCCTTTGGCATTTCAAGTTTTTCCCATCAGGCTTAACCCTTTCCCTCTACCCCCTATCCTTCATTCTAAAAATAGACCAAATGTTGATCTTTCGAGGGTTGAACTTCAACCTTTCCCTTTACCTCTTACCTTTATTAAAGTAAAAGGTAAGCCTACCATCCAACCCTGGATTCCCGATAAGCTTTTGGAAAATCAACCAAGTGTTGTTTTTCGGGCATCAGGGATGGGGCTTCCCCTTTCCTCCTTTCTTTCTTTCTTCATAAGAGGTAAGACCTTCCCCCAACCCCCAATATGCTTTTAGAAAAACAACTAAGTTTTTTTTTTTTTTGGGAATCAGGGATCGATATTCCCCTTTACCATTTACCATTTCATGGTAAGCGGTAAGTTGTAAGGCATCACCCAATACCCAACTCCCAAAAATATCTCTTCTCTTTTGCCTTCTTCTTTAAGCCCCATTTTCTTCTCAAAGGATTTACTCTTCTCCCTAAGGTCCCCTTTCTTGCAAATTCATCTATCCTTTGTTCGAACTTTCAGATATCAAACTTTTATCTTACCTTGTGCCAATTTTCCTTGTCTTTGATAAGCGATAAGCGATAAGCCTAACCCCCAATCTCCAATGGTCAATGAGTCCTTTCAGGGTTTCGTGTTTTTCCTTTTCTCCTCTTTTTTTCCTTGCTAAGCAGTAAATAGTAAACCTCATCCTTGAGGTTTGATGTCCAACAGGGTGCTATTTTTTGGGCCTATGGACCATTTAATGCATAGTAAAGGTTTCCTTTCAGGCTCGATGCCTTGAATTTCAATGAATTTGAATGGGTGATTCCATTAATGCTTGAATCACTTTTTCAGCTATCTGTTTCAACTTTTGGGCTTCAAGGAAAACATTCAATTCATTCTCTGAATTTTGCAAGTGGATTTCACGGGCGTCCATGCCCATTTATTGCAGATTGTTGACCTTTTTTGATGAATCCATGCCCTAATCATGATTTTCACATGATGGCTCCATTCTTTCACACACAACCTTCATTCCTAACCTTGGTTAGGGTTAGGTTTCAAGTTGTGGTTCTAAGTTATGCATGATCCATAAAGGCAATAAATGTATTCATTTCAAGGGTTCTTCTTTTGCCTCCTCCAGGGTTTTTCCTTGGAAAAATTGTAAAGATTGGATATTTTCCTCTACATCAATGAAATTGACTAAAATTTCATTTTCTCAACTTTTGTATGTTGTGCAAGTTCATTACCTACATATCTAAGTGCTTCTTTATCTTTTTCCATGCATACATTTTGAGTCAAATTGTTTATAGTTGTTGTTTTCGGAATCTTGCTTTCCTTGCAACACCCTATCAAACCCTAACTTTCATGTTTGCCTTTGAAATTGTCCAAATAGAGAACTATGTGAATCCGCTGGTCCTTCTTCAACATGTTGTTGTCCAATCTCAACAGGAAGAAACAACATTCCATGTTAGTGTACCACCCCCATTTCCCTTTCACGCTTTCCTTCTCCCCCTTTTCCCACTGTGAGCTATTGGAGTAGGATAGTGGTAGGATTTCATGTGTTGGGTTGGACCAACACATTGCACTTGGATTGAAAGAGGAATCCATCCTTCTTTCGATATTCAACCTCATACATGCAAAGGTCCCACATCTTGAGGTTGTTTCCATTGTGTCATTGGAATGTTGAGCTTCATGTTCAGTAGAGTGTGATTTCATGTGACAATAGTTTTTGGCACACCCAATGGGACTACTTTCTCTTTGCTGAATAATTTTGTGTTTTCTCCAAAGTATCTTACCTTTTGAGGACTTCCTTTTAACACCATGGCAACTCCACTCAAATCTACTAGTTAAGTAGTGCTAGTTTTATTTCATCCTATTGAGGAAGTGGTGCCTTCTTCAACATTTCAGCCTTTGGAGGCAATTCTACAAGCACCTAGTGACTCCACAACATCATTTGGGTGACTCTATTGGTACGTACCCAAAATATGTGGTTGGGAAATCCTCTACTCTTATTTTATAATTTTCATTGGGTTTCCATCTTTCCCTATGCATAAAAATTTCAAATTTTAATGGAAACTATATGTAAACTCCCCCATACCACGAAAATGCCAACTTTGTTCCTCCCCATCAGCCATATCAGGTTGGTTATGCCCCCCATTCCATTTCACATAACACTGTTGTTGTGGGTTTTCAATCTTTTCAAAATCCTAACCACCCACCTCACCCTGCTCAATCTTCCTAGATGCCTACAAATTCATATCAATAATCCCAAGAGGTTCCTTGTTCTTCCTTTCAACCCCAAAGTACAAGTGAACTCATGTCAATGATGAGGGATCTCTATAGACAACTGATTGAGATTAAGGAGGAACAAGCTTTTGACCTACAATAGGAGGAGTGGGCTAATCAAGACTATCATGTGCAACAAGGTCATTTCCCACAACAGGATGAGTTTGTCCATCAAGCTCACTATCCTCAGCAACAAAACATAGAAGCTTAGTGGAGGTATGAGTATCAGTTGGAGGCACAAAGAAGGAAACATAAGGAGTATATAGAAAGGGATGTTGGTGCTAGGAAAGAGCAACTCAGACTTTCCATTTCTCTAGCATAATTGTCTAAGTCTCAAGTATCCCCTTGTGTGCCTAGTTTCAGAAAAACACCTCCATCAGTTCCAAAATAGCCTGCTAAGGAGGAGGTAAGAAAGCATAATTTTGTAAGTTTCAAGAACTCTAACAAACCTCTTGAAACTCCCATTAGCCCTCCTTTTGTTCTAGAACAACTTATTATGTAGTAGGTTTGCAAGCATAAATTTCTTGGTTTCAAGAATCCTAATTAGCCTCTTGAAACTCATTTTCAACCTTCTATTCCATTAAGTAGATCTCCTATGCTGGATATCCCAAGTTTTAATATACTTCATTCTTCACAAGAACCAATCCTTGAGGAGGCTCGGCCTTTTACTCCTATTGAGCAGCCCCTTCTAGAGCTTCAACAAGAGTTTCAATGCCCTTTTTACTATTTTGCTCCCCCTTTTCCTATTCCACTCTTTAAAGGTAGACCAGTTGTTTGGGATCCTAATTGGTTAGAAGAACAAAATAAGGAAATGTTTCAAGATAGGAGTGAAGAGGTTGTTCTTGAGGAGCCTTCATGTGATCTTAACAATGAGTGCTTTTGTTTGTTGCAAGAAAAAGTTGAAGATAATCAGTTGCAGCAGCAAGACACTATACAAGTAAAGGAAATTGATATAGTAGAGGAACCAGTCCTCTCTTTTGATGTCCTTCCTTTTTTATTTAAAATGAGGACCTACATTAGTAGAAGCCTCTGAGCAACTTGGCTTCGGCTGATGGATGATAACAACTCTATGGTTTTGGTGCAGCAACAACAAACATGTTTAGCCCCTGTTATAGTGGAGGAAAATACACTATCTAATGAGGTCTACATTTTTTAGGTGGACCTCTTTTGAGATGATTTAGAAGATTTTTGTTCAAGGTTGGATATCAATCCTTCACCCCCAAAAGAGGAGGAAAGAGGGTAGCAACATAAGAGTGAGGAAACAAAGGAGGATGTGGCAACCATTACATGTCAAGAGTCTGATTTTGTTGCAGCAAATTGCCAATAAGAGATTAAAATAGAGGCAATCTGAAGAATTTAGTTCTTCACTTAAAGTGTCTCAAAAATCTGAGCTTTGTGTTGATGAAGTGTGCATCAATACAAGTAATTTAGTTCTCATTGAGCAGGTCCACACATTTTCTTGGATAGTGATGCTCCTATTGCTCAATTTGATAGTATTTGTGAGCTTCAAAGCTTTTCATTTGAGGTGCATGAAGAAGAGACTCATTGTGCATATCAACAAACATATTTAGCATAGTTTGCATCACCATGTGAGCTATAAACTTTCTCTTTTTTGTTTGAGTTCATGCAATGAGGAGGTCAGTGGTCATGGTAATGACCTATCCTTTTGTGAGGTGAGTTATTTTCCCTATACAGAAGGTTTTCTCTTGGATGTTGGCCTATCTTCAAAAACGTTCACCCCTACTATTGTATGTTCTCCTAGGGCACCAATGTCAGATGAGTTTAACAGTTGCATCATATGGTTCCCTTACAATGGAAAAGTTTATCATGAAGTGGTCCTTCACCTTGCAAGAATTTTGGGTAGTCCTATGCATACTAGCAAGAGTTTTCAATGGTTGCAATTAGGTGAAGTCTGCAACTATGGTTTGAGGGAGATCAACTCCTTCAAAAGGTTCATCTCTAATAGAGGCAAATTTCCATTTTTTTCTTCCTATTAGTTTCATGTACATATTGCAGTTATTTTGCTTTCCATGAAGTTCCCTTGCACACCCTACATTCTACTTAAGGGAATGTATGCTCCTAGCTCCCATGATTTTCTCCAAGTGTTGGCCTGCAAATGTTTTGTTTTGCCTTTGGGAGACCCAACTATTGAATTTTTTCCCACATGACTCTATGTCCAATGGACCGATAAGGCCTCTGGATTCCATGATTAGTAGGTGATCATCCCACAAAAATTGCCATAAACGTTGTCATTTCATGCCACCCTTAGATGACCCATCACTGATAATCGATCTTAGAGATCCTACATGGGCCATCTTACATGAATTCTCCTTGAAGGGTCCTAAAAGTGGCTAAGTGTTGTGTTTTCGAACCTTCAGGTTGTCGCTTGCTTGCTTCCTTGCATCCCTCTTTTATTGCCCCCAATCTCCTTCTTCTTTCCCTTTTCTTCCATTTCTCCCTTTGGCATTTCAGGTTTTGCCCATCAGTCTTAACCCTTTCCCTCTACCGTTTTCCTTCCTTTTGAAAATCAACTAAGTGTTGATCTTTTAGGGGTTAGACCTCAGCCTTTCCCTTTACCTTTTACCTTTGTTAAGGTAAGAAGTAAGCCTGACATCCTACCCCCAATTCCCGATATGCTTTTGAAAAATCAACCAAGTGTTGTTTTTCAAGCATCAAGGATCAAGCTTCCCCTTTCCTCCTTTCTTTCTTTCTTCGTAAGAGGCAAGACCTTCCCCCAACCCTTGACGTGATTTTAGAAAAACAGTTGTGTTTATTTTTCGAGCATCGGGGATCAGTCTTCCCCTTTACCGTTTACCATTTCATAGCAAGCGGTAAGCCATAAGGCATCCACCTGATGCCCAATTCCCTAAAATCTCTCTTCTCTTCCACCTCCTTCTTTAAGCTCCATTTTCTTCTCAAAGTTTTTACTCTTCTCTCCTAGGGTCCCCTTTCTTCCAAATCCATCTAAGTCCTTGTAATGACAAGAAAAGTACACCTTTTCCTTAATTAATTTGAGAATAATTTATGACAAATTGGACTTAATATCACCTCAAGATCTAGTGTTGTAATGTGTTTTACACATTCACATTAGGTCTTGGGCCCTTTTAAAGCTAAATTAACCTAACTTTTTCTTAATTTAGTGTTGTAAAGTATATTTATTTACACCTTCACATTAAATTTAGGAGGCTTGTAAATTAAATGGACCTAATTTAGTGCTGTAATATGTTGTACACTTTCACATTGGATTTGGGGCCCCTTTTAAGCTAAAAAGAACCATTTTTGCCTTAATTTGATGCTATAAAGTATATTTATTTACACTTTCACATTGAATTTTGAGCCCTCTTGCATTTATGACTTTAATATCATCATTAATAGGCCCCTAAGACCCTATATTGTGCATCCCAAGGCATATTTCAATCAAAAGCCCAACAATATCAACAAATAAACTTAATTTCTTAACACCCTGACACTTTTTCCACCTAAAAAGGCCCTGTTGGACCCATACGCCACCTTAACAACTCAGCAAAGGCATAGCTGATATAATCTAGTGTTCTTGATTAGACAAACACTTTTGACTGGAACAATGAACAAGAAAAGGTTTTGAAAGAGCTCCAAAACCTTGTACAACAAAAACAGACAACAACAAATAACTTTAAACTCTTAAACTCTAAACAATAATGTTAATTGATAATATCATAAACAATAACTTTAAACTCATAATCCATTTATAAAAAACTTTGAAATATAATTATGATATCAATATACAGACCCTTAAACAATAACTTTGAACTCTTTGGGGCAAAGAGCCTACCTCGATTGACTAAAGCATCATGTTGCAGGCAAGAGGTCACAAGGTCTAGTCTCCCCTCCATCCTGTGGTATCGAGGGCATGTTGCACCAATATCACCAATCACGTGAAAAAGTTTACCAAACACATTGCAGTTTATACGAAGGGCTACCCATGACAAATTCACCTCAAGGAAAATTCACCACCACAAAAAATTCATCTTATTAAAATTTTGTGATTAATTTTCTGTGGCTGTGGTGAATTTTCCTTGACGTGAATTTGTCATGGCAGTGAATTTTCCGACGATGAATTGTTAAAGTGAATTTTCTCACGATGAATTGCTGACAGTAAATTTACCTGATGCCATACAAAATATCATAATTTTAAACCGTCTTTGTAATATTGATATCCACTGTATGTTTAACAGTTTATCTGGATGTTGAAACCATTGTTTGAACAGAGCTAATGTTAAAGCTTCTTTTTTTTTGGCAGTATCTCTTTGGACTGAGTTGGAATGACTGCTGATGTGTTGTCAGTCATGTCTTTTTATCTGTAAACTTCAACTTATTCCAATATTTTAAAACAAAATGGTGTCCAGCTAAATATTCTTTTCATTTGGCCAAAGACAAAAATCTCTACTTCTATCTGGCTTAACCAGAGATACGCTGAATTTAATAAATTGAATTATAAATTATAATAATAAATTGCGTTGAAAAAAGGTGCTGTGTTGTCTTTACTCTCCTCATTGAATGGTAGGCTGAGAGAGACAAGATTAAAATGTGGGTATGAGAAATTTGAGTTATTAATATAATAAATATTTTTTAATTAGCTTTAGCTTTGAGAGGGGATCAATAAATTGTTGGGTTGTCACTTTTTAACTATTTGGGAGATGAATTCTAGATTGATTTTCCATATAATTTAAAATGATGATGATGTTGGTTAACGTTTCATTGATAAATTAGTGTCTTACATTAATAAAATATAAATTTAAGTAACAAATATTTAATTAATAGTTTAATTATTTATTTAATATTGTGTTATATTTCGTCATTGTGTGATAATTTTATTATTTTTTTAAAGAATATAAGAACAAGTTCTGATATAAGAAGATATTGGGTATTTAAAATATTTTCACCATGAAATTTTTTATATTTTATAATTATTATTTATAAATAGGATTAATATATCATTATATTATTTAAAAATAGGATTAATATATCATTGTATTATTTATAATGATTTATAATTTATTAGAGAAAGTGGGTGATAGGAAATTATATCTAATACTTAAAATAGTCAATTAAGTATAAAATAAATTTAGAAGATAAATATAAGTTAATTTCTTTTAAGATGATTTTAGACTAATAATATAAATGATTCTGGTTTAAATTGTGTATGTCTTTTTGAATCACGTTTCGAATCACACAAGTGATCTATCATCGGAAAGAGGACAATGAGGAATAGGATTGCAGAATATGACAACAAGCTTTGATATAAGATACTAGGTATCTAAAATATTGTCAGTAAGAAATTTTTATATTTTATAATTATTATTTTTAAATAGGATTTATATATCATTTATAATGATTTACAATTTATTAGAGAAAGTGGGTGGTATCAAATTATATCTAATACTTAAAATAGTCTATTGTGTTATCTTTGGTCATTGGGTGATAATTTTATGCATATTATTAAAAAAATATAAGAACAAGTTCTTATATAAGAATATATTGGATATTTAAATATTGTCACCATGAAATTTTTATATTTTATATTTTATTATTTTTAAATAGAATTTATATATCATTTATAATTATTTACAATTTATTAGAGAAAGTGGGTGGTATGGAGTTATATCTAATACTTAAAATAGTCAATTAAGTATAAAATAAATTTAGAAGATAAATATAAGTTAACAATCTTTTTTTTAAAGATTATTTTAGGCTAATTAAATTAAATGTACAGGCATAAATATTGTGCTATCTTTGGTCATTGGGTGATAATTTTATGCATTTTTTTAAAAGAACATAAGAACAAGCTCTCATATAAGAAGATATTGGATATTTAAAATATTGTCACCATGAAATTTTTATACTTTATAATTATTATTTTTAAACGGAATTTACATATCATTTTATAATGATTTATAATTTATTAGAGAAAGTGGGTGGTATAAAATTATATCTACTATTTAAAATAGTCAATTAGGTATAAAATAAATTTAGAAGACAAATATAAGTTAATGATCATTTTTTAAGATTATTTAAGGTTAATTAAATTAAATGTATAGGCATAAATATTGTATTATCTTTCGTCATTGGGTGATAATTTTATGCATACTTTTAAAAGAATATAAGAACAAGTTTTGATATAAGAAGGTATTGGGTATTTAAAATATTCTCACTATGAATTTTTTATATTTTATAATTATTATTTTTAAATAGGATTTATATATCATTTTATAATTATTTATAATTTATTAGAGAAAGTGGTTGGAATGGAATTATATATAATACCTAAAATAGTCAATTAAGTGATGCAAGAGCATCCAAGCTCACAAGCAATCCTCCATTACCCAAAAAAAAATGTTTTCATGTTTAGTCTTTTGCATTTTTTGGTGTGGTCCTAAGCTTCAAGAGCATATTGTGAAGTGTTTATTTGTGAGGACTTTATTTCTATTTCATACATCAAGGTCAAGTAAGATGTTTAACATGATTTACAAAATTATGCAATTTCAAGGTTCTAGGGGTTGAAATGGTCAATTTACCATGGTCAAAGGAGATTTTGAAGGAAGATTAATTAAAATTAATTAATTTTCTCAACTTGGACACCTAAGGAAGTGTGTATAAGACAAGTGACTCTTGGCATTCCATTTTTTTCTTATTCTTTCAGTTTTGGTTCATAGAATGGAGGAAAAAACTAGTGATTTTTGGAAAATAATTTGATGACTTCAATTTCCAATCTGGGGTGAATGAGCATGACTTGGTTATATTTATTTTGTTCATTTTTCAAAGTCATATATAGCAGAAAAATATTGGATATGTTTCAACAACTTTTAATGGCACTTTTGGGAGCAACAAACTATGTTTTATTTCATTTTTGTAGGAATTTTAAGGGTCAATCAAAGAGAAGATTTGGAAACCACTCTTTTGGGTTTTGATATAGTTTGAACCCTCTTTAAATACAACCTTTAATGGTGTCAACAGGTAGCAATCAACATCAACAAGGTTGGAGAAAGAACTTGCAGGTTACTCTTGAGAGTTGCAGAAGAAAGAGTGTGAAAAAATTAGCTTGTGAAGAGAATAGGAATAGGAGAAGAGAAGAAGAAAGTTGCAGATGTGTTTTATGTGTTCAAGGAAGCCATGAGAGCTATAAGATGAAGAAAAAATTAGATTTACAAAGAGGAGTGAAGCCAAGGAAGTTAAAGGAAAGAGACCTTCAAGATTTGAAGGCATGAAGTGCCTAGAAACCCTTGTAAAATTTTTGAATTTAATTTCTTGTTGAAATCCTCACTATATATTATTATTCTTGAGGAATTTTCATGTACGGATATGTATGAGCATTGAAATAAAGATATTTTTTAGATTATTTTTCCATTATTATGTTAATGGCGTTTTGATGACATGATAAGGCTGCAAGATTGGGTAGTTTGATAAGACCCCTCAATTTTGACTGCATCAATTGGTATCAGAGCAAGTATAATACTAGAATGTGTGTGGAGAAAAGGATTTGAGATTTGAGAGAGATAGGGTTTGACGAGATATGATGATTTGTTCTGTGTAATTGATTTGGGCTATCCTTCTATAGAGATAAGGCTAGGTAGAAGGTGTACAAATGTCCTCCACTATGTGAAAGTGGGTAGAGGGGGTTTTGAGAAGTACATCTTCTAGAATATTTGTTGGGTAGAGGATAGTTATAGTTTTTTGTAGGTTTTTTTCCAAAATCTTTGTTGGGTAGAGGATAGTTATAGTTTTTTGTACATTTTTTTTGTAAATTGTGAGTAGGTTGCAAGTATTTGTAGAAATGTCAAGGAAGAAGAGCATGAGGTTGGCCTTGGGTAGGGCTATAAAAATTTATTTTATTGAGAGGAGATAATTTTAGAGGAAGAGAGTTGGGCTAATTGGAATAATTGTGCAGAAATATCAAGGAGGCTAGATGTCTTGGAGGAAAGTATTGTGAAAGGAAAGAGGAAAGAAAAAGAAAAGAAGATGGGAAAAGTTGAATCCTATAATTTTTTTAATTCCTTTTCATGTTTAGGTAGAAGAAAATATGAAGAAAATATTCCAATAGATAGTAATGAAGAAGAAAACATATTGAAAGAGGAAGGAAAGAATAAGGTTGCAGCAAAGACATGCCATGAGGAAGGCATGGAGAAAGAAGAAGAAAATAATGAACAAGAGGATACAAGTGTAGAAGTGATGATGGTAGAAGAGAATGAAGATGCATCTGTAATGGATGTGATTACAGCGATGGAATGTGAAGAGATTGCAAATGGTGAATACAAGGATGACTTAATGTTATAGATTTTAGCAGTAAAAGAAGAGTGGTTTGGTAAGTTTGCTAATGGACGAAAGAATATGAATATTTTTTATTAGGAAAAATAGGTTTTGAAGGGGCCCTAAAACCCTACACAACAGAGAAAAGTTGCTAAAGAGACAAAAACATTAAGACACACAACCTACAAAAATGAAAAAGCTGACAAAAGATAAAGCCAGAGAACCCGTCGGCAACCCAACAACAAAACATTAACAACAAGGCTAAACAATAAAAAGAAACAACAAAAAACTACAACATTTTATCAAAAACATTGGTCGCAGCCATATTTTCAGCAATGACCCCCTCATGCATCTTGACCACATCCTAAAGATCCTTGAATGAAATGGCTGCCCTTTTCTTAGTCTTGCTCCTCGTTCTCAATTAAGGGCTTGCCTCCAAATTCTTATCATCACCAAGACCATTATCCTCAATCTTATCCTCAAGATTCATGTGGTTAACTTCAACAATGGTTGCCTCATGCTCGCCTAGATCTAAAGACTTATCAATCCACTTTAAAGCTTTATCATTTAAAACTGACAATCCCTTAGCACTAGATTTCAAAAACTGGTTACTGATTCAAACAACCTGCAAATCATCACTAATATTACTAATTCTTTCCTCCATATTCACACACCTCTCCTCCATAATCCTTTGAACAACGACTTCCAGGGAGGTTAACCTTTCCTAATGTCTTTTACCAAGTCTATCAGCATCAACAGCTAATCTATCAAAAATAGTATTCATAGTCTTGACCTTACCTTTAACAGACCATTCTTTTGGCTACAATTCACTAATTCCACACAAACATCTTGCTAGTTTTTAAGCTTGGAATTGAGCTCCTTCACTTCCGAGAAGAGCCACTTCACAAGGGAGATCAAATTACGAGTTATGTCCTCTGCCATTTTATAGAATAGGTCCATATTAATCTCCTCCCAATTGACCAGTTGAACAGAAGGAGAATCAATATTCTCAATAGGTTCCTCTTGACCCCCCTCTTTCCCCTCCAAATCCTCCTTAGCAAGGGAATCCTCATTCAATAACCTCCACTTTCACACGGTGCTTTTTAGGCATGTCTTCCAAGTTGGCTAGAATTTCAATCCCCTTCACCTTAACATAACTCTAGCACTTGACCTGCTCAACACCAACAAGAGAATCAAAATCAACCTTGCTAGGAACAACGACTTCCAGGGAGGTTAACCAAAAGAAGATGAATGTTGCAACAAAGGAAAAAGAGGTAATATATGAAAATTTTGATTTCATTTGTGATTATTCTTTCATAGTGAGAGTAGAAGAGGATGTTTTTGTAGAGGATAAAGTTACAGTTCCAAAGTTGTGTGTAGATGTTGCATGTTTGTTTGTAGAAATTGTATAGGATGTTGTAGTTGGAAATTGGTGGGGGTGATCGGTTTGTGGTGGAATGGATCCCAAGAAGGAGAAGAGGAGACGAGAAAGAATTTGGAGGAGGACGGTACATGGTGGATGTAAATCCACAAGAGGAGAGAAGAGTGGTGAGAAGAGTTGCAAGAGGAGAATGGCGAATGTCCCGAAAAGATGTTGGAAAAGAAGAAGGAAGAAAAAAATCAAGGTGCCTATGAAAGCATTGGAGTATGCTGCAAATAGTTTACTATTTGAAAGGGTGTTTCAAACACTCAACTTCATTTTGTGATCCATGCTCACAAACTTCTTACCCTATGTGTCTGATGCAGGAGCATCTGGGCTCACAAGTAATCCTACATCACCAAAAAAAACATTTTCTTTTAATGTTTGGTCTTTGCATTTTTGGTATGGGCTTGAGATTTAAGATCATACTGTGAAGTGTTGTTTGTGAGGACTTTATTTCCATTTCATACATCAAGTTCAAGCAAGGTGTTTAATGTGATTTACAAAATTACACAATTTCAAGGTTCTAGGGGTTGAAATGGTCAATTTACCATGGTCAAAGGATATTTTGAAGGGAGATTGATTAGATTAATTAATTTTCTCAACTTGGATGCCTAAGGAAGTGTGCATAATACAAGTGACTCTTGGCATTCCATTTTGGTCTTATTCTTTCAGTTTTGGTTCCTAGAATAGAGGAAAAAAACTAGTGATTTTTGGAAAATAATTTAATGACTCTTCAATTTCCAATTTGGGGTGAATGAACACGAATTGGTTATTCATTTTATTCATTTTTCAAAGGCATACACAATAGAAAAACATTGGATATGTTTCAACAACTTTTAATGGCACTTTTGGGAGCAACAAACTATATTTTATTTCATTTTTGTAGGAGTTTTAAGGGTCAATCAAAAAGCAGATTTGGAAACTGAACTCTTTTTGGTTTTCACATAGTTCAAACCCTCTTTAAATACAACCTTTAATGGTTTAAAGAGGTAGCAATCAACATCAACAAGGTTGGAGAAAGAACTTGCAGGTTGCTCTTGAGAGTTGCATAAGAAAGAGTGCAAAAAAATCAACTTGTGAAGAGAATAGGAATAGGAGAAGAGAAGAAGAAAGTTGCAGATGTGTTTTATGTGTTCAAGGCAGCCATGAGAGCTCTAAGATGAAGAAAAAAATCAGATTTACAGAGAGAGGTGAAGCCAAGGAAGTTCAAGACAAGAGACCTTGAAGATTTGAAGGCATAAAGTCCCTAGAAACCCTTGTAAAAAAATTTAATTTAATTTCTTGTTGAAATCCTCACTATATGTAATTGTTCTTGAGGAATTTTCATGTACTGATATGTATGAACATTGAAATAAAGATATGTTTCAGATTATTTTTCCATTCTTATATGTTAAAGTGGTTTGGATGGCATGATAAGGCTGCAAGATTGGGTAGTTTGATAAGAACCCCTAATCTTGATTGCATCATTAAGTATAAAATGAATTTAGAAGATAAATATAAGTTAACAATCTTTTTTTAAGATTATTTTAGGAAAATTAAATTAAATGTATAGGCATAAGCTTTAATTAACTTAGATTAATTAAATGATTGTTGGGAATGATAACATCTCTATATAGAAAATGTGCAATCTTTATATGCTCGTTGTTTGAGATTTTGTGTACAAATATAATTGATCTTATGTCAATTATAGATTGTGGATCAATTATGTATCCACGTGGATCTAACCTCTAACCTATGGTTCTAATCTAGTAGAGTGCATATTTCTACTTTCTAGTTCATTGAATTCTTTGCTCCTCATTGACTACTAAGGATTGGTCGTATTTAAAAATACATTAAAGAGACCACCAAATCACAAGGGTCAAGTTATCCTAGTTTGATCCTCTTAATTAGATTATATTTATAATTATAACAAAGTTTGGTAGACAATAAACAAGCATGCAAGTGATCTAGATGGAGATTCTAACACAATATTTTAATTCTCTTTTATTGCTCAAACTCTAAATGTTCTTAAAGATGCTTCTTGTAAGTGAAAATGATAACCAAATGATCAAAAAAATTATTAGTGTTCAAATGGATGTCTTTAAATATTGAGGTATAATGAATCATCATACCAATGAGTACCAAGTTCCAACTTTGAAGGCTAAAAAAAAGGTGAAAGTCAATAATTTAAAATTAATAACTTTTTGGTTTTTGGTTAGATCTATAGCATGCAAGATCAATCATATGTGCAAAAATTACTCAAGGAAAATAAGGTAGACTATGGAGATTGGATGGGAATTTGTACATAAATTTGGGTCAATAAATGATAAGAATGTATGCGGATAGGAAAAAGGACAAATGTGTTGGATGTGCAAAAGTGGAAATAAATGAGAGTGGAAGAAATTGAAGGAACCAAACTTAGCACAAAAAAATTGTCACATGTTGATACATAATCATATCAACACATTCTCTCAAAACGGACCTAAAGTTAAATGAGAGTAAACATTGTATGCTTATTCTATAATTATAAAAGGATACAACCATACTAAGAAAAACATTAAAGAACAAGCATCATAAATCTTTTCAGCTTTGATCAATATAAAAAACATTAAAGAACATTTATTGTAATTTTTTCTGCTTTGATCAATATAAAAAACATTAAAGAACACTATTCTAGCTAAAATGATAAATCTTATAAAAAAATCTTTTTAATATTGAAAATATTTCTTCTTATTACATTTTTTTTTCAAAAGAAATTTAATTAAATTTTAAAAGGTGAGCACATAATTAATAAAAATAATGTGTATAATTTAACAAACATAATTAATTAGATAAAATAAGAATCTTTATTAACATTTAATTGAGACTTTATTGTACCTAGGGGAGGAAGCAAATCATATTTTTGGTAGGATAGAACCATAGATATTTTTTTGGCAAGGGAGGATCTAGAGAAAGGCCAACAAAGTCTTTCTAGTGAGGGTTGGTAGGATGCTAATTAAGTGAGTGACAACTCATGGTGAAAGGAACACTATCCTAGTGGTTTGGAATATCTTGGACGTATTATAAATCCAACCCCACTTTGTTTAACCTAAACTTAAATATAGGAGGATATTTGAACACATGTTTTTTATAGTCCATAAAGGCTTATATTATAACTATTTAATTCTTATAGTGCATTTATATAAAAATAGAATCATCTACATGACATTCCTATTATCATTAGAAGATGATTGGATACTAATTATAATATAATTTTTTACTGAGTACTCAAGAAAAAAGCACAATGGATCAAATTAAAATAAAATTATAGTTGTCATTATATCTATGTAGAAATTTGTTAATTATGAAAGGGAAAATAAAATTATTTTTTATAAAAATCTAGAATAAAGTAATTAAATAAATATAATTAGATAATTATCTTAGGATAACAGTTTTAATGTCAATAGCTATTTAGACTTAAATTTTAAAATAAATGTTAAAATTCGATAAATAAGATATTTAATTAGAAACATAATTTAAAATATTATGAATGATGGTTGAAAGTGATTTATCAATATATAAGAAAATAGAATAATCAAATGAATGTCTTGAAATCTATAAACTTGTGGTCTATCATTAAATATCTCTTTTACAACTATTGGATCAATCTCACACCTACTTATTTGACCTACATTGATTATAAATGTGATCTAGATGCATGAATCTAATCTTTGTAAACTTTTAAATGTTTACTTTCATTTATCTTTGAATACAAGTTTATGTTTTTAAATTAAAAAGTTAGTTATGTGGTCAAGAGTTTACTAATGATTAGGGGGTATTTTTCCTCTTGGTCAAACCCCTAAGATATCGAGTCAGTTAACTTTATAAATTATTGAGGATAATAAGAAAATATACAAAAGATACCTTAGATGTTGATGCAAGTAAATAATGTAGTAATAATTTCTTTGATTTATTGCTCAAATGATTATAGCTATTAGATGATTTTATGAACTCTCGATGTTAGGTGGTTCAAAATGAACAAGGGTCAATTCTTACGTACAAATACAAAGGTGGAAAGTGAAATTTTCATTCTTAAATTTAAAATAAAATTGCTAATTGAAAGGATGTTTCAACTCTAAATGTGAATTTAAAAAATAAAAAATTTGAGGTCATTTCTACAAATCACACAATCAACCTAAGTCACACATATTATGTTGAATGCACATAATTTTGATGGAGCTACTAGAGGACACCCAAAAAAAATAGGATTAGATTACATTATGTTGAATTCACAAAAGAAACTATTAGTTATAAGATCCAAGAAGCTCAAATTTAGCTCCAACAATGAAGCCAAAGCACAAGCACTAGTCTTTGTATTAGAATGATACAAATTTTATTTTTATTTTTGGAAGAAATCATATTTAGATAAAAGGAGATTTATTATATTATAATTAATGCAATTAGGAAAAAATACTCCCCTAATTGAAAATTTGAAAATATATTAAAAAGCTCATGGCCCCTTCTAAACTCCTTCAATGATTTTAATATTCAATATACATTTAGGGAAGTTAATTAAGAGGCTAATATATTATCAAATGATGTGAAGTCAATCAAGAGGAAGATTGTATCATGAATTCCCAAGTCAATACTTGGAAAGGGTATGTGCAGTAAATTGCCATATATGACTATAGATTACATATGAGATTGGAATAAAATGGATGCTTGTCCTAGTCAACACTAATTCTAAGGAAGGAGAAGAGTAGTTATAGCAACAGTTCCACTAGTATATAATATAGACTACATCCTCAACATCTCTGTGAATATGGAAATATATTAATTATACAAATAGAATAGATATGTCATTTTTTTAATATTTCATCATGTTCATGGACACTTTATTTTAATCCTCTTTTTCAAAAAGTCTATAAATTTCTAGAGTTGTGTTCTATTTAGAAGCACAAAAAAACATTTTTTTTGAACTGAATTCAAGGTAACAACCTCCATGGTTGCACTTCATTGATCAAATAGAATGTATGTACATTAAGGTTTTTATTTTTATTTTCTTTTAAGAGTATCTTCATTCCTTAAATATATATGCATTGGTTTTTCTTTATATTTTTTATCCATTTAATTATTATTTTAAATTATAATATTATTTTATGCTTTATCTCATTTTATTTTATTTTATTTAGACTACAGGAATCAGTCGAGTATCCATCCCCTTATAAATTGCAGTGCGCCTCGTAAACTTTTTTCACGTGACTAGTGGCACAGGGATGACATTCTATGCTTTATTTTATACACATTGAAAAATTGCATTTTAATTCATTTTGTGGAAGTTATCTAACACACACACACACACTTAATGATGTACTATTTTTAGGAAATGTATTCATTTGAAAAATTAATATATATGTATATGTGTATGTATGATCTAGTACTCACTCTTAATTATATTTCTACCAATTGATTTTAAAAAATACTTAACACAACAAAAATAACTGTGGGGTCTGAGGGATACACACTAGATGTGTTATAGTTCAATGATAAAAATAGGAGTAATTATGTGAATTCTTAGTGTTTCACCCTCTTAGTCCTAACCATTTTAAAAGCCTTGATGATTTAGAAACTAGATTTGGAGTGCTACGATTCTTATTCTCATCACATATTTAATTTTTGAGTGGAATCATCTCAAATTATTCATTGAGTTCTATCTTATCCAATTTCAAGAAAAAAAGTTGTCACTTTTAACCCATTTTTGTCCTCCATTTCCATGCACTTAAATATTGGAACAAAGGATACTACCCAAGGAGAAAAAACTTATGGATACTGCATTAGGGAAGCTAAAGTAAAGTGGTACCACTTGGAATGGGATTTGATCATTAGATAACCTCTCTACAACCACACTTAAGAAGGAACAATATTGACATTAAATGCATCCCCTTCAATTAGTTGCAAGTAAAGAATATAATTAATTTGAATAGTATAATTAAATATACATGAAAATAATGTAATCTTGAAAAGATTCAAAACCATATAGGAATGTAATGATATTAATTTTTGACACCATAAAAGGATACTAATGTATGCTCATAAAATCCATATAATATTAACTAGTAATATGCACTCAAAGTTTCTCCCAAATAGGGCCATTAAAGTAGTCAAAGTGATAGATAAGGATCTTGTATGAAAAATAAATATTATATGCCATCATGATAAGCATTAGGAAAATAAATAATGATCATAAATCATGTTAGCATGATACATGGCCATGTTGCACATAACATGAGAAAGTAGGATTAAAATTTTTTATCTTGTAACTAACTTCAAGTAAGTCAATCTCCTCACGATAACAAATATCAATTTTGGTAAATAAAATTGAGGAAACAAGGTATAGGTACGTTAACATTGGTTATCTCCTACTCTCTTTTTTTTGGAGTAGGATCCACTTGTTCCTATTACTTTTAGATCCATGTGGAGGAAGTGTATTTAGAAGGTGTAACATTTTGGTATTATTAAATATTACTTTCCTATTCTTGTTTAGAATATAGAGATGAAAAATGAGACATATCTTGTTCTTTCTTTTCTTATGGTGGAGGAGAAGAATTATAAATTTTTTCTATTTTTTGAGATTTTTTAGGAGGTAATAAAGAGGTCTTCATTTGTTCTATATTTTGATTTACATCTTGATCTTGGATTTTTTTTGTAAATTATTTTAATATAGGCTAGGAACTTTATATTAACACTTATTTGGAGCTTCTTTAGGAGTTTTTGTCAACAAGGTTATTTCCCATAGCAAAATGAGTTTGTCCATCACGCTCAATATCCTCAGCAGCAAAACACAAAAGCTTAATGGAGGTATGAGCAGCACTTGTAGGCACAAAGAAGGCAACATAAGGGGTATACATCAAGGGATGTTGTTGGAAAAGAGCAACTTAGACTTGCCCTTGCTCTAACACAATTTCTCAAGACTTAGCTAGCCCCTTGTGTGCCTAGTTTAAGACAAACACCTCCTGGAGTTCTAGGACAACCTGCTAAGGAGGAGGTAAGAAAGTATAAGTTTATAAGTTTCAAGAACCCTAACAAACCTCCTAAAACTCCCATTAGCCCTCCTTTTTTTCAAAAACAACCTATTGTGCAAGAGGTTTGCAAGCACAAAAAATTTTGTTTCAAGAATCCTAGAATCAACCTCTTGAAACTCATTTTCAACCTCCTATGCCATCAAGTAGATCTCCTATTTTAGAGATCCTAAGTTTTGAGAGCCTCCATTCATCACAAGAACCAATCCTTGAGGAGGCTCAACCTTTTACTCCTATTGAGCAACCCCTTCTAGAGCTTCAACAAGAGTTTCAATTCCCTTTTGACTATTTTGCTCCCCCTTTTTCCTATTTCACTCTTTAAAGGTGGACCAGTTGATTGGGATCTTAATTGGTCAAAACAACAAAAGAAGGAAATGTTTTGAGCTAGGAGTGAAGAGGTTGTTCTTGAGGATCCTTCGTGTGCTCTTAGCAATGAGTGCGTTGGTTTGTTAAAAGAAAAAGTTGAAGACAATCAGTTGCAGCAGCAAGACACTATACAAGTAAAGGAAATTGCAGAGGATCCAATCTTTTCTTTTGATGTCCTTCCTTATTTATTAAAAATGAGGATGATAGATCACATATACCTACATCAGTAGAAGCCTTTGAGAAGCTTGGTTTCAGCTTGATGGATGATGACAACTCCATGGTTCTAGAGCAGTAGCAATAGACATGTTTAGCCCATGTTATAGTGGACGAAACTCCCCTATCTAATGAGGTCTATAGTTTTGAGGTGGACCTCTTTTGAGATGATTTAGAAGTTTTTTGTTCAATATTGAATTTCAATCTGTTACCCCCAAAAGAGGAGCAAAGAGGGAGCAGTATAAGAGTGAGGAAACAAAGGAGGATGTGGCGGCCATTACATGCCAAGAGTTTGATTTTTTTGCATCCAATTGCCAAGAAGAGATTAAAACAAAGGAAATCTAAAGAATTCAATTCTTCACTTGAAGTGTCTCAAAAATCTGAGTTTTTTGTTGATGAAGTGTGCATCAATACTTGAGTAATTTAGTTATCATTCAATGACCACACATTTTCTTGGAGAGTGATGCGCCTCTTTCTCAATTTGATAGTATGTCTGAGCTTCAAAGCTTTTCATTTGAGGTGCATGAAGAAGAGAATCTTTGTGCATATCAACAAATAGGTTTGGCATATTTTGCATCACCACATGACCTGGAAACTTTCTCTTTTTGTTTTAGTTCATGCAATGAGGAGGTCAACGGTCATGGTAATTTCCTATCCTTTTGTGAGGTGAGTTCTCTTCCCTCTATAGAAGGCTTGCTCTTGGATGTTGGCCTATCTTCAGAAATGTTCACCCCTGTTGTTGTATGTTCACCTGAGGTACCAGTATCAAATGAGTTTGACACTTGCACCATATGGTTCCCCTCCAATGGAAAATTTTACCATGAAATGGTCCTTCACCTTGTAGGTGTTTTGTGCAATCCCATGCATGTTCACAACAGTTTTTAGTGGTTGCAACTAGGTGAAGTCTACAACTATGGTTTCAGGGAGATCAACTCCTTCAAAAGGTTCATCTTTGGCAGAGGAAAATTTCCCTTTTTTACTTCCTATTAGTTTCATGTACATATTGTAGTTGTCTTAATTTCCATGAAGTTCCCTTGCACACCCTACATTCTCCTTAAGGGAATATATGCTTCTAGCTCCCATGCTTTTCTTCAAGTGTGGGTCTGCACATGTTTTGTTTTTCCTTTAGAATACCCAACTATTAATTTTTTTCTCTCAAGACTCGGTGCCTAATGGACCAATAAGGCCTTTGGATTCCATGATTAGTAGGAAATCATCTCGCAGAAATCATGATAAATGTTGTCATTTCATGTCATCCTTACATGACCCATCACTGATAACTGATCTAACAGATCCTAGGGCCATCTTGCATGAATTCTCCTTGAAGGGTCCTAAAAGTGGCTAAGTGTTGTGTTTTTGAACCTTTGATATTTCGCTTGCTTGCTTCCCTGCATCCCTCTTCTATCACCCTTGATCTCCTTCTTCTCCCTTTCCTTCCATTTCTCCCTTTGGCATTTCGGGTTTTTCCCATCAGGCTTAACCCTTTCCCTCTACCCCCTAGCCTTCCTTCTAAAAATAGACCAAATGTTGATCTTTCGAGGGTTGAACTTCGACCTTTCCCTTTACCTCTTACCTTTGTTAAGGTAAGAGGTAAGCCTACCATCCAACCCCTGATTCCTGATAAGCTTTTGGAAAATCAACCAAGTGTTGTTTTTCGGCATCAGGGATGGGGCATCCCCTTTTCTCCTTACTTTCTTTCTTCATAAGAGGTAAGACCTTCCCCCGACCCCCAATGTGCTTTCAGAAAAAACAACTAAGTTTTTTTTTTGGGGGTAGATCAGGGATCGATCTTCCACTTTACCATTTACCATTTCATGGTAAGCAGTAAGTTGTAAGGCATCCACCTGATGCTTGACTCCCAAAAATATCTCTTCTCTTCTACCTTCTTCTTTAAGCCCCATTTTCTTCTCAAAGGTTTTACTCTTCTCCCCAAGGTCCCCTTTCTTGCAAATTCGTCTATCCTTTGTTCGAACTTTCATATATCAAACTTTTATCTTACCTCGTGTCAGTTTTCCTTGTCTTCGATAATTGAGAAGTGATAAACCTGAACCCCAATCTCCAACAATTGATGAGTCCTTTCAGGGTTTCATGTTTTCCCTTTTCTCTTATGCTTTTCCTTGCTAATCAGTAAGTAGTAAACCTCATTCCTAAGGTCTGATGTCCAATAGGGTGCTACTTTTCGGTCCTATGGACCATTTAATGCATAGTAAAGGTTTCCTTTCAGGCTCAATGCCTCGACCTTTCAACGAATTTGGCATATTTTTTGGGTGACGCCATTAATGCTTGAATCACTTTTTGAGTTATTTGTTTGAACTTTTGGGCTTCAAGGAAAACATTCAATACATTCTCTGAATTCTGCGAGTGGATTTCATGGGCGCCCATGCCCATTTATTGTAGATTGTTGACCTTTTCTGACGAATCCATACCCTAATCACAATTTTCACATGATGGCTCCATTCTTTCACACACAACCTTCATTGCTAACCTTCGTTAGGGTTAGGGTTCAAGTTGTGGTTCTAAGTTATGCATGATCCATAAAGGCAAGAAATGTATTCATTTCAAGGGTTCTTCTTTTGGCTCCTCCAGGGTTTTTCCTTGGAAAAATTGTAAAGATTGGCTTTTTTCCTCTACATCAATGAAATTGACTAAGATTTCCTCTTGTCAAATTTTGTATGTTGTGTAAGTTCATTACCGACATATCTAAGTGCTTCTTTATCTTTTTCCATGCATACATTTTGAGTCAAATTGTTTACAATTGTTGTTTTGGGAATCTTGCTTTCCTTGCAACACCCTCTCAAATCATAACCTTCATGCTTTCCTTTGAAATCATCCAAATAGAGAACTATGTGAGTCCCCTAGTCCTTCTTCAATTTGTTGTTGTACAATCTCAATAGGAAAAAACAAATTTCCATGTTAGTGTACCACCTCCATTTCCCTTTCACGCTTTCCTTCTCCCCCTTTTCCCACTGTGAGCTATTAGAGTAGTATAGTGGTAGGTTTTCATGTGTTGGGTTGGACCAACACATTGCACTTGGATTGAAAGAGGAATCCATCCATCTTTGGATATTCAACCTCATATGTGCAAAGGTCTCACATCTTGAGGTTGTTTCCATTGTGTCATTGGAATGTTGAACTTTGTGTTCAGTAGAGTGCGATTTCATGTGACAATAGTTTTTGGCAGGCCCAATGGGACTACTTTCTCTTCGCTGAATAATTTTGTGTTTTCTCCAACGTATCTTACCTTTTGAAGAATTCCTTCTAACACCATGGCAACTCCACTCAAATCTACTAGTTAAGTAGTGCTAGTTTTATTTCATCCTATTGAGGAAGTGGTGCCTTCTTCAACATTTCAGCCTTTGGAGGCAGTTCTACAAGAACCTGGTGACTCCACAACATCATTTGGGTGACTCGATTAGTATGTACCCAAAATTTGTGGTTGGGAAATCCTCTACTCTTATTTTATAATTTTCATTAGGTTTCCATCTTTCCCTATGTATAAAAATGTCAAATTTTAATGGAAACTATATGTAAACTCCCCCATACCACGAAAATGCCAACTTTGTTCTTCCCCATAAGCCATATCAGGTTGGTTATGCCTCCCATTCCATTTCACATAACACTGTTGTTGTTGGTTTTCAATATTTTCAAAATGCTACCCACCCAACTCACCCTGTCTTCCTAGATGCCTACAAATTCATATCAAAATTCCCAGGAGGTTCCTTGTTCTTCCTTTCAACACCAAAGTACAAGTGAACTCATGTCAATGATGAGGGATCTCTATAGACAACTGATTGAGATTAAGGAGGAACAAGCTTTTGACCTATAACAGGAGGAGTGGGCTAATCAAGACTATCATGTGCAACAAGGTCATTTCCCATAGCAGGATGAGTTTGTCCATCAAGCTCACTAGCCTCAGCAACAAAACACAGAAGCTTAGTGGAGGTATGAGCAGCAGTTGGAGGCACAAAGAAGGAAACATGATGAGTATATAGCAAGGGATGTTGTTGCTAGGAAAGAGCAGCTCAGACTTTCCATTTCTCTAGCATGATTGTATGAGTCTCAGGTAGCCCCTTGTGTGCCTAGTTTCAAAAAAACACCTCCATCAGTTCCAAAATAGCCTGCTAAGGAGGAGGTAAGAAAGCATAATTTTGTAAGTTTCAAGAACTCTAACAAACCTCTTGAAACTCCCATTATCCCTCTTTTTGTTCCAAAACAACTTATTATGCAAGAGGTTTGCAAGCATAAATTTCTTAGTTTCAAAAATCCTAATCAACCTCTTGAAACTCATTTTCAACCTTCTATGCCATTAAGTAGATCTCCTATGTTGGATATCCCAAGTTTTAAGAGACTTCATTCTTCACAAGAACCAATCCTTGAGGAGGCTCAGCCTTTTACTCCTATTGAGCAGCCCCTTCTAGAGCTTCAACAAGAGTTTCAATACCCTTTTGATTGTTTTTCTCCCCCTTTTCCTATTTCACTCTTTAAAGGTAGACCAGTTGTTTGGGATCCTAATTGGTCAGAAGAACAAAATAAGGAAATGTTGCAGGATAGGAATGAAGAGGTTGTTCTTGAGGAGCCTTCATGTGCTCTTAACAATGAGTACTTTGGTTTGTTGCAAGAAAAAGTTGAAGATAATCAATTGCAGTAGCAAGACACTATACAAGTACAGGAAATTGATATAGTAGAGGAACCAATCCTCTCTTTTGATGTCCTTCCTTTTTTATTTAAAATGAGGACCTACATTAGTATAATCCTCTGAGCAACTTGGTTCCAGCTTGATGGATGATAACAACTCTATGGTTTTGGAGCAACAACAACAAACATGTTTAGCCCCTGTTATAGTGGAGGAAAATAAACTATCTAATGAGGTCTACATTTTTTAGGTAGAGGACCTCTTTTGAGATGATTTAGAAAAATTATGTTCAAGCTTGGATGTTAATCCTTCAACCCCAAAAGAGGAGCAAAGAGGGTAGCAACATAAGAGTGAGGAAACAAAGGAGGATGTGGTAGCCATTACATTTCAAGAGTCTAATTTTGTTGTAGCCAATTGTCAATAAGAGTTTAAAATAGAGGCAATCTAAAGAATTTAGTTCTTCACTTGAAGTGTCAAAAATTTGAGCTTTGTGTTGATGAAGTGTGCATCAGTACAAGTAATTTAGTTGTCATTGAGCAGCTCTGCACATTTTCTTGGAGAGTGATGCTCCTATTGCTCAATTTTATAGTATTTATGAGCTTCAAAGCTTTTCATTTGAGGTGCATGAAGAAGAGACTCATTGTGCATATCAACAAACATGTTTGGCATAGTTTGCATCACCATGTGAGCTATACAATTTCTCTTTTTTGTTTGATTTCATGCAATAAGGAGGTTAGTGGTCATGGTAATGGCCTATTCTTTTGCAAGGTGAGTTCTCTTCCCTATACAAAAGGTTTTCTCTTGGGTGTTGGCCTATCTTCAAAAATGTTCACCCCTACTATTGTATGTTCACCTAGGGCACCAATGTCAGATGAGTTTAACACTTGCATCATATGGTTCCCTTGCAATGGAAAAGTTTATCATGAAGTGGTCCTTCACCTTGCAAGCATTTTGTGTAGTCCTATGCATACTGGCAGGAGTTTTTAGTGGTTGCAATTAGGTGAAGTCTGCGACTATGGTTTGAGGGAGATCAACTCCTTCAAAAGGTTCATCTTTGATAGAGGAAAATTTCCATTTTTTCTTCCTATTAGTTTCATGTACATATTGCAGTTGCTTTGCTTTCCATGAAGTTCCCTTGTACACCCTACATTCTCCTTAAGGGAATGTATGCTCCTATCTCCCATGATTTTCTCCAAGTGTTGGCCTACAAATGTTTTGTTTTTTCCTTTGGGAGACCCATCTATTGAGTTTTTTCCCTCATGAGTATGTGCCCAATGGACCAATAAGGCCTTTGGATTCCATGATTAGTAGGTAATCATCCCACAGAAATTTCCATAAACATTGTCATTTCATGCCACCCTTAGATGACCCATCACTGATAATTGATCTTAGAGATCCTACATGGGCCATCTTACATGAATTCTCCTTGAAGGGCCCTAAAATTGGCTAAGTGTTGTGTTTTCAATCCTTCAGGTTGTCCCTTGCTTGCTTCCTTGCATCCCTCTTTTATCGCCCCCAATCTCCTTCTTCTTCTCCCTTTTCTTCCATTTCTCCCTTTGGCATTTCAGGTTTTTCCCATAAGTATTAACCCTTTCCCTCTACTGTTTTCCTTCCTTTTGAAAATCAACTAAGTGTTGATCTTTTAGGGGTTAAACCTCAGCCTTTCCCTTTACCTCTTACCTTTGTTAAGGTAAGAGGTAAGCCTGACATCCTACCCCCGATTCCTGATATGCTTTTGGAAAATCAACCAAGAGTTGTTTTTTAGGCATCAAGGATCGAGCTTCCCCTTTCCTCCTTTCTTTCTTTCTTCGTAAGAGGCAAGACCTTCCCCCAACCCTCGATGTGCTTTTAGAAAAACAATTGTGTCTATTTTTCTAGCATCAAGGATCGGTCTTCCCCTTTACCATTTACCATTTCATAGCAAGCGATAAGCCATAAGGCATCCACCTGATGAACAACTCCCAAAAATCTCTCTTCTCTTCCACCTTTTTCTTTAAGCCCCATTTTCTTCTCAAATTTTTTATTCTTCTCTCCCAACGTCTCCTTTCTTCCAAATCCATCTAAGTCCTTGTAATGATAAGAAAAGTACACCTTTTCCTTACTTGATTTGAGAATAATTTATGACAAATTGGACTTAATATCGCCTCAATATCTAGTGTTGTAATTTGTTTCACATTAGGTCTTGGGCACTTTTAAAGCTAAATAAACCTAACTTTTTCTTAATTTAGTGTTGTAAAGTGTTTCACATTAGGTCTTGGGCCCTTTTAAAGCTAAATAAACCTAAATTTTCCTTAATTTAGTGTTGTAAAGTATATTTATTTACACCTTCACATTAAATTTAGGAGGCTTGTAAACTAAATGAACCTAATCTAGTGTTGTAATATGTTGTACACTTTCACATTGGATTTGGGGCCCCTTTTTAGCTAAAAAGACACATTTTTGCCTTAATTTGATGCTATAAAGTATATTTATGTACACTTTCACATTGAATTTTGAGCTCTCTTGCATTTATGACCTTAATATCATCATTAATATGCCCCTATGACCCTATATTGTGCATCCCAAGGCATATTTCAATCAAAATCCTGACAAAATCAACAAATAAACTTAATTTCTTAACACCCTTACACTTTTTCCACCTAAAAAGGCCTTGTGCGACCCATACTCCACCTTGGGTGCATCGCATACACCAAGTGTGGCGTATGAGTCCCATTTGGCCCCTTTTTAGGGTTTTGAGTAGGAAATCTGGGTTTTAAGTTCAAATTTCATGAATGTCGGCCTATGGGATCTAATAAACTACATATTAGATGGATTTCCTATATAAATGAGGTCTCAAATCATTATTTCACCTAAGAAAGACTAAGCATTCATGATATCAAGTCAAGCACTCAAGAGTTAAGCATTCCACTTGACTTTACAAGATCATCAAGAGAGCATTCAAGATCATGGTGCAGGAGCACCTAGGAAACATGGGTATTCCTAAAGTCTAGAAGGAAGTTCAAATTTTGGTTGTGATATCTTGGGGTCATGTTGACCATTTAGCTAGTTTTTGTTGTTTTGAATAAAACTTGATCTTTTTTTATCAATGGATTGGGAGGTGAAAATCATGAATGGGTTTTTAAGCTCTAAAGTTGTCTTGGTTACCAACCTTGTCAAAGGTTTGAAAACACATTGGGTTTTATAAATTGTTTCATTAGGTCATCTATGGGCTCGACCCAAGCATCTAAATTGTTTTGGAGACCTATTTAATACATGGCTCGACCATGAGATAGGGTTGGAGGTTTTATTGTTGAGTGAAAGTTTTGTAAAATTGAAGGAAACAGCGTTCTAAAGACAGTTTTCCTATTCTTTGCATCCAAACTGTGTTTTAATGGAATAAATTTGTTGTTATTGTGTTTGTAGAATGTAGTGTGGACATTGTGAAAGCTTAGTGCATCAATATTTTTGTCTTGTAAATCATTTTTATCTTTTACCTGTACATAGTTTGTTTACTATTTTTTTCTGGCCTGTAACAGGCAGTTTTGAAAGAATGGAGTCCTAGAGCACCTTCCCACCGTACAAATTGTACGGCCCTTTGGGATTTGTGTCTAGGCTACCATAGTGTAAATATGATAGCTATTAGGGTTTTTGGTAGTGCAGGAGTTGCTAGCAAAATGATGCCCTAGGAGAGCCAGTACAGGTTCGATTGGGGCAGACTTGGAGTAAAAACCATATAACTTGCAAGGGAAATGAGATACTGAAGAAATTATTTCTTGTGAATTTTCTTGAGGGTCTTAGCTATGATTGGAGGTCAGGAGGAGGTTCTAACAGTTCATCTGGAGTGAGAGTTCTTTGACAGTCTGGAAACATCTTTGAAAAGCTTGAAACCCTAGCTTTTGGGTCAGTTTTGAGTGTGGACAGCGTACGGCCTGTGCAGGAACTGAAACCCTAAGAATCCCTGAGGTGTAGGCATGAGAAACACTAATTCTTAATAAAAGAACCTAAGTCTTTGGTGGGTTTAGAAGAAAAAGGCATTTGATCTCTGTTCCGAGGCCTAATTGGGGGCTCAAGGCTTGTAGCCTTTTCAAACCCTAAGAAAGGGAATGTGTGAAAGCGATGGAAAGTTGGGAACTTGTGGTTGTTTAAGAACCCTAGTTTGATCATTTTGAAGCCTTACAACACCTCTCACCCCTTGCAAGAACCTGATAGAAGGTTGAGGATATTTGGTCTTTAGGGAAGAGTAAGGGCCAATGGAGAGAATGTGGCGAAGCACCAAGGTTAGCTTGGTAGAAGGACAACATGTTGGTAGGAGAGAGCTTGGTCAGACAAACCAGGGGCACCTAGTCATGAGTAGGGGCCTATAGGTTAGATTGGTGAAGCCAAGCACCAAGGAGGTCATATAAGGAAAGATCTAGAGTAGGAACCAGTGATTGGTTCCTCCAACCCCTTCTCCCTACCAGATTCGTATCAAAGCAAGCAAAAGATTTGGGAAAGAGTAATATATGTCAAAGGTTGAGTCAAGTGATACTACCGTCATGGTGACAAATGCACAATTGGCCAAGATGGTTGAAGAGCAGGAGGAAGATAATAGGCAATTGAGGGAAAGGATAGCCCAGCTTGAGGTAGCAGTGAGGAGTGCACAGTTTGAGGGAAGAATTCCAAAAGAAGAAGAGGTTGCAGAGGAAGATAAGACCGCTAAACCTGACCCTATTTTGAAGGAGGAGCCTTTCTTGAAGGCATTGAAAGCTTTGAGTGGGAAAGCACTTGAAGGCATACCACTTTTTAGTGGAAAGATGGAAGCTGATCTAGTCATGGACTAGATAGAAGGCATGGAGAATCATTTTGAGTGTGATAGAGTCACTGAAGCTCAGAAGGTGAAGGTTGCTAAGTCAAGATTGAGAGGATCAGCCTTGACATGGTGGAAGTTTATTCAGACAGAGAGGGAAAAAGAAGGCAAACAGCCCATATCAACTTGGAAAGGAATGGTTGCTAAAGTGAAGGAAGCCTACATGCCAGATGACTATGAGATTCAATTGCACAAGAAGAGGCAAAGTCTAAGGCAGAAAGACCAAGATGTAAACACTTACACTGAGGAGTTTCAAAAGCTTTGCATGAGATCTAATGTGACAGAGGATGAGAGTCTTAAGGTGGCTAGGTACCTTAATGGCTTGAAATGGAACATCCAAGAAGAGATGGCTCTTCTAAGTCCCAAGACAGTACACCAATGTTATCAGTTGGCCATAAAGATTGAGGAAAAGAACAAGAGGAAGCAATCTTGATTAGTCTTCTAAGGGCAGAGGCAAAGGCAGAGATCAAAGAGATCAAAGAGGACAGCGTGGTGGTTACCAAGGAAGAGGCAGTGACCAAAGAAATCAAGGAGAAGCAAAGCTCACTGAGCATGGAGGTGAAACATCTTCCAGAGGTGGATATAACAGAGGAAGAGGACCTCAAGGAGGTTCAAATAGAGGAAGAGGAGCAGACAAGAGCAATTCTTATTTTGCTAACATGAAGTGTTACCATTGTAATCAAATAGGTCACCCTACTTATAGATGCCCGGAGAAAGCTTCCTCATCAAGCAATGAAAAGAGAGTGGCTTATGCACAAGAGGACACCATGAGTCCTAAGGCATCTAAGATCAGTCATATAGAATCAGAGGTAGGAGAGAATCTGATGTTTAACAGAGTTCTGATCAGACAGCCAGTCAAGGAGGAACCAAAACAGAGAAGAGCTCTTTTTAGAGTAAGGTGCAAGATACTTGGAAAAGTGTGCAAGGTCATAGTAGATTCAGGTTCAACAGATAATATAATCTCAGAGGAGGTAGTAACTAAACTGAAATTGGAGAAGGTACCTCACAATAACCCCTACAAGGTCACATGGTTGAACAAAGGGCAGAGTGTTTTGGTTAATGAGCAAGTAACGGTGGAATTTTCAATTGGAGGCTATAAAGACAAGTTGGTTTGTGATGTATTACCCATGGATGCATGCCATCTACTACTGGGTAGACCATGGCAGTATGACAGAAGTGTTATGTATGATGGGAAAGAGAATACCATTTCATTCAAAAAGGATGGAAGAACCTTCAAACTGCAGTCACTGTCAGAAGGAGAGGGACAGTCCAAGACACCTAACATTATGTTGAGCAGTGGTAAGGAGTTCCTCAAGGACCTGCACCAAGGGAATGAAGGATATGTGGTTGTGTTGCAACCTAAAAAGGAAGAAAAAGCTGAAAAGACAGTCTTACCAGAAGCAATCCAAAGGTTGCTTGATAAGTACAAGAGCATAGTCAATGATGGTACACCTGCAACTCTACCACCAAAGAGAGCAATAAGTCATCAAATTGACTTCATACCTGGAGCCTCATTACCTAACAAAGCAGCATACAAACTTACTCCGGAGCAGAACCTAGAGGTAGCTAGGCAAGTGCAAGAATTGTTGGATCAAGGACTGATTCAAAAAAGCATCAGCCCTTGTGCAGTGCCAGTGGTTTTAGCAACCAAGAAAGGAGGTAAGTGGAGACTTTGTACTGATTCTAGGGCAATAAATAGGATCACCATTAGGTATAGGTTTCCTATTCCTAGAATTGAAGACTTGATGGATTGTCTTGGAGGTGCTCAGTCCTTCACAAAGTTGGATCTCAAGAGTGGATACCATCATATCAGAATTAAGGATGGTGATGAGTGGAAGACAGCTTTTAAGACAAATGATGGGTTATATGAGTGGAAAGTGATGCCATTTGGCCTCTCAAATGCCCCTAGCACGTTCATGAGACTAATGAATGAAGTGCTTAAGGATTTCACAAGGATATTTGTGGTAGTATATCTTGATGACATACTGATTTTCAGTAAGATAGCAGAAGAACACCTCAAGCATGTTGAGATGGTTCTTAAAAGGTTGCAAGAGGAGAAGTTGGCAATCAATCTTGAGAAATGTGAGTTCTTCAAGCAAGAGCTTGTCTACCTGGGTTTTGTAGTATCCAAAGGCTCATTAAAGATGGATCCAAGCAAGGTGGAAGCCATCCTAAACTAGCCTACACCAACCACAGCAACAGAGGTAAGGAGTTTTCATGGGTTGGCCCAATTTTATAGAAAATTCATAAGGAATTTTAGTGGTATATGTGCACCAGTCCTAGATACTATCAAAGGTGGTCTGAAAACAAAGTTTAAGTGGACTCAAGAGGCTGATAAAGGGTTTGAGAAACTGAAACAAGAAGTGGCAACTCAACCTATTCTATTATTGCCTAGTTTTGACAAGTTGTTCACAGTTGAGTGTGATGCAAGTGGAGTAGTAGTAGGAGGAGTACTTAGTCAAGAAGGTAGGCCTGTGGCCTTCTTTAGTGAAAATCTCAATGAAGCCAAGCAAAAGTACTCTACCTATGATCTAGAGTTATATGCTTTAGTGCAGTCCCTTAGGAAGTGGAGGCATTATTTTTTACCCAAAGAGTTTGTGGTCTTTACTGATAACCAGGCACTTAGTTATATCAACACCCAAGAGAAGTTAAGTAATAGGCATTTGAAATGGATGGAATACATCCAAGCTTTTACATTTACCATCAAGCACAAGAAAGGGCAAATGAACAAGGTGGCAGATGCATTAAGTAGAAGGTTGTTGACAGTCCAAGAGATACAGCTCAAGAGCATTGGCATAGAGAGTTTCAAGGATCTATATGGAGGTGATGAAGACTTTTCAGAGGCCTATAAGGTATGTTCTAACTTTGAGAACCACTTCCATAGTCAATACTCAGAGTATACTTTCCAAAGTGGGTTGTTGTTTAAAGGCAATCAGTTATGTGTTCCAAGAGGGTCAATGAGGGAAAATATGATTCAGGAAAAACATAATGGTAGTCTTAGTGGGCATTTTGGCATAAATAAGACTTTGGAGCTAGTACAAATGTTCTATTACTGGCCTAAGTTGGCAAGAGATGTTAGAAGGTATGTGGAACAGTGTGTTGTGTGCATGAAAGCTAAGGGGGGAGCTAGCAATGTTGGTTTATATCAACCCCTGCCCATTCCTAACAGACCATGGGAGTGTGTGAGCATGGATTTTGTGGTTGGCCTTCCTAAGACCAAGACTGGTTTTGACAGTGTTTATGTTGTGGTAGACAGATTTAGCAAGATGAGTCATTCTATTCCCTACAAAACTACTCATGATGCTAGTTACATAGCTCACCTTTTCTTCAAGGAGGTTGTAAGGATCCATGGCTTGCCTCTAAGTATTGTTTCTGACAGAGATGTGAAGTTCATGAGTCACTTTTGGAAGACTCTATGGAGCAGATTGGATACAAATCTGTCATTTGGATCAGCTTACCATCCTCAGACCGATGGTCAAACAGAGGTGGTTAACAGAGTGTTAGGTAATCTCTTAAGGTGTCTAACCAAGGAATATGGACAAACATGGGATATGGTTATCTCACAAGCTAAATATGCCTATAATGACAGTGTAAATAGAACCACAGGGAAAAGTCCTTTTGAAGTTGTGTATGGAATGCACCCAAGAGGCATTTGTGAGCTCAGAGACCTTGGATCTATGGAGAATAGGAGTGGACATGCAGAAGACTTTAGTCAGACCATGAAGGAGACTCAGGAGCAAGTCAAGAAGACAATCATAGAGGCTACCCAAAAACTGAAAGAGAAGGTGGATATGTCAAGGAAAGAAGTGCAGTTTCAAGTAGGGGACTATGTTATGGTCCACCTTAACAAATCAAGGTTGCAGAAGGGAATGTCAACCAAGTTGCAGATGAAGAGAGTAGGTCCCTACAAGATATTGGCGAAGTATGGGTAGAATGCATACAAGGTGGAGTTACCTATTGATCTAGGGATCTCACCTGTGTTCAATGTTGCTGATTTGATCAAGTATAAGGGAACAGTCAAGGATTTGGATCAAGACAGTAAGGAAATATTCAAGGATGTCAGCAACATGACACTACCAACTCCAGACAAGCTACAAGCAGAGAAGATCTTGGAGTCAAGAGTGAAGAAGACTACAAGGAACAAGGTGTACATGGAGCATCTTGTAAAATGGAAGAACAAGCCTGAATCTGAAGCTACCTGGGTAGAAGAAGCAGACTTTAAGAAGCAAGGCATTGATATGTCTCTGATCTCTCCTAAAATTCCTTAGTTGTTTGTGCTGAGAGGGGGAGAATGGTGCAGGAGCACCTGGGAAACATGGGTATTCCTGAAGTCTAGAAGAAAGTTCAAATTTTGGTTGTGATATCTTGTGGTCATGTTGACCATTTAGCTAGTTTTTGTTGTTTTGAATAAAATTTGATCTTTTTTTATCAATGGATTGGGAGGTGAAAATCATGAATGGGTTTTGAAGCTCTAAAGTTGTCTTGGTTACCAACCTTGTCAAAGGTTTGAAAACACATTGGGTTTTATAAATTGTTTCATTAGGTCATCTATGGGCTCGAACCGAGCATCTAAATTGTTTTGGAGACCTATTTAATACATGGCTCGACCATGAGATAGGGTTGGAGGTTTTATTGTTGAGTGACAGTTTTGTAAAATTGAAGGAAACAATGTTCTAAAGACAGTTTTCCTGTTCTTTGCATCCAAACTGTGTTTTAATGGAATAAATTTGTTGTTATTGTGTTTGTAGAATGTAGTGTGGACATTGTGAAAGCTTAGTGCATCAATATTTTTGTCTTGTAAATCATTTTTATCTTTTACCTATACATAGTTTGTTTACCTTTTTTTTCTGGCCTGTAACAGGCAGTTTTGAAAGAATGGAGTCCTAGAGCACTTTCCCACCGTACAAATTGTATGGCCCTTTGGGATTTGTGTCTAGGATCCCTTAGGGTAAATATGGTAGCTATTAGGGTTTGTGGTAGTGCAGGAGATGCTAGCAAAATGATGCCCTAGGCGAGCTCTAGTGTAGGTCCAGTTGGGGCAGACTTGGAGTAAAAACTATATAACTTGCAAGGGAAATGAGATACTGAAGAAATTATTTCTTATGAATTTTCTTGAGGGTCTTAGCTATGCTTGGAGGTCAGGAGGAGGTTCTGACAGTTCATCTGGAGTGAGAGTTCTTTGATAGTCTAGAAACAACTTTGAAAAGCTTGAAACCCTAGCTTTTGGGTCAGTTTTGAGTGTGGACAATGTACGGCCTGTGCAGGAACTGAAACCCTAAGAATCCCTAAGATGTAGGCATGAGAAACACTAATTCTTAATAAAATAACCTAAGTCTTTGGTGGGTTTAGAAGAAAAAGGCATTTGATCTCTGTTTAGAGGCCTAATTGGGGGCTCAAGGCTTGTAGCCTTTTCAAACCCTAGGAAAGGGAATGTGTGAAAGCGATGGAAAGTTGGGAACTTGTGGTTGTTTAAGAACCCTAGTTTGATCATTTTGAATCCTTACAACACCTCTCACCCCTTGCAAGAACCAAATAGAAGGTTGAGGATATTTGGTCTTTAGGGAAGAGTAAGGGCCAATGGAGAGAATGTGGCGAAGCACCAAGGTTAGCTTGGTAGAAGGACAGCATGTTGGTAGGAGAGAGGTTGGTCAGACAAACCAGGGGCACCTAGTCATGAGTAGGGGCCTATAGGTTAGATTGGTGAAGCCAAGCACCAAGGAGGTCATATAAGGAAAGACCTAGAGCAGGAACCAGTGATTGGTTCCTCCAACCCCTTCTCCCTACTAGATCATTTCTAAGGCATTCAAGGGTAGATTCTTCATCAATTGTTGCAACAATTCAAGATCCATCATCATGTCAAGGTTATCAAGCATCAAGCATGTTGGTGAGCTAGTGTTATGATGTTGTATTCAAGATCCAAGATCAAGCATTTTTCTACACTTATTTCAAGGTCTAGATCCACATCCTTCATGGCCACTTCATGTTAGGTTGTTGATTTACGAGATATCATTCAAGGTATCATTATTCATGTTGCATGTTCCATGCTTCATGTTTCATGTCCTTATTTCATTATCTCATCATTTGGTTTAATTACCTCAAAGGGGTTTGACCAAGGCAAACCCCCATTCTCTAACAATCAGCAAGTTTTTCTCTCTCTATATGTGTAATTGTAAATCTAGTTGTCTTGGAGCTTGAAGGATCTTTGAATATTAGGTTACAAGCTTGGAGAAAGTTGTTTGTTTTTTCCCCTCATTTGTAAGGTTGCTATCTTCAGGAAAAGTATTCTATAGGTCCAAAATCAAAGTTTCAAGTCTGGAAACAAAGTGAAGCAAAAAGAGCAGAGACTGGAGAACAGAATCAAGTCATAACCCTCTAAAAAATCACACTGGGACTGATACACCACCTTGGTGTATGAGTCCCAGTATAGTTAATTTTCAAGTTTTCTGGAGATTCAAAACAAGCATTATCAGATTCTAATTTTGGTGCAGAAAACCTAGTCTAGGACTAAATCACCCAGAAGGGCGTATGAGTCCTATTCAGCTTCAAAATTAGTGTTTCCAACTTTTCCAATTCTCATTCAAGCCCCTACATATTTCCAAGTGCATACCTCTGATTTTACAGCTTTTTGTTCTAATTTATATGCATTTATAAGTCATTCATTCAAGTTTCATGCATCACTAGGTTTTATCATTAGATCTTGCATTCCATTGGTCTTTCCAAGCCCTAGCTTGGTGGTGAACCCCTCTTGTAATCATAAATTGGACCCTAGGAGACCCTATTCCAAGATCTCTTCCTCCTTTTCATACCTTTGATTGAGATCTCCAAGGCATTCTTGAATGTGGAGCATAGAAAGTTTGTTGTCCTAGGTCCTAAACCCTATCAATGACAATTTTCTATCTTACAGTCCTTTCTTCAAACTTTTGGATATTGGAATTTTGTCTTACCCCATACCACTTTTCCTTATCTTCAATAAGTGGTAAGTGATAAGCTTGACCCCTGATCTCTAACGACTGATGAGTCATTTTAGGCTTCTGTGTTTTCCCTTTCTTCCTGTGCTTTTCCTTGCTAAGTAGTTAGCAATAAGCCTCATGCCCGCGGTCCAATATCTAACAGGGTACTACTTTTTTGGGCCTATGGACCATTTAATGAATAGTAAAGGTTTCCTTTTGGACCTGACACCCCGACCTTTCAATGGATTTGACATGCTTTCTAGGGAATGCCATTAATGCTCAAATCACTTTATGAGATACCTGTTTTGACTTCTAGGCTTCAAGGACAACATTCAATACATGCTCTAACTTCTGCAAGTGGATTTTATGGGTGCACATGCCTATTTATTGCAAATTTTTGACCTTTCTGATGGATCCATGCTCTAATCACGATTTTCACAAGATGGCTCCATCCTTTCACGCACATCCTTCATTGCTAACCCTAGTTAGGGTTAGGTTTTAGATTGTGGTTCTAAGTTATGTCTAATCTATAAAGGCAAGAAATGTATTCATTTCAAGGGTTCTTCCTATGGCTCCTCTAAGGTTTTTCTTTGGCAGACTTGCATTTTGCACTTTACAATTGTAAAGATTGGCCTTTTTCCTCTACATCAATGAAATCGACTAAGCTTTCCTCTTCTCAGCTTTTGTATGTTGTGCAAATTCATTACCTGCATATCTAAGAGCTTGTTTGTCTTTTTCCATGCATACATTTTGAGTTAAATTTTTTATAGTTGTTTTGAGAATCTTGTTTTCCTTCTAGCACCCTATCAAACCCTAACCTATATGTTTTCCTTTCGAATCGACCAAATAGAGAACTATGTGAGTCCCCTTGTCCTTCTTCAATGTGTTGTTGCACAATCTTAACCAGGAAGTAACAACTTTCCATCTTGGTTTACCACCTTCATTTCCCTTTCACACTTTCATTCTCCCCCTTTTCTCCTGTGAGTTGTTAGAGTAGGATAGTGGTAGGTTTTCATCTATTGGGTTGGACTGGCACATTACACTTGGATCAAAAGAGGAATTTTGCCTTCTTTGGGGATTCAACCTCATATGAGTAAAGGTCTCATACCTTGAGGTTGTTTCCATTATGTCATTTGAATGTTGAGCTTTGTGTTCAACAAGGTGCAATTTCATGTGACAATAGTGATATAGAGAGAAGTGGAGAGAGGAGGAAGTGGAGATATTGAGAGTGTGTGTGTGAGAGAAGTAGAGATAGAAAAAGAGAGATTAGGGAGGGAGTGAGGGAGAGATAGAGAGGGAAGGAGTAAGGGGGTAGATTGAGAGAGGAAGAGATAAGGAGGGAGAAAGAGGGGGTGAGATAGAGAGAATTAGAGAGGGAAGAAGAGAGCAAGAGAGAGGTGGGAGGGAGGGAGAGTTAGAGAGGGATACATGATATAGAGAGAAGTATAGAGGTAAGGAGAGAGCGAGAGGGAGAGATAAGGTGGGAGGGAGAGGTAGAGAGGGATATGTGAGATAGAGAGTAGAGAGGGAAAATGGGAGGAAGAGAGTGAGAGAGAGGAGGGAGGGAGGGAGAGGTAGGGATGCAGGGAGAGATATAAAGAGGCATAAAGAGAGGGGGGGATAGAAGGAGAGGGAGAGTGGAGATAGAGAGACATAGAGAGGGAGAGTGAAGTGAGATAGAAAAGAATTGGAGATGGAAGGGGAGAGAGAGGGAGGGAGGGAGAAAGAAGGATGGAGAGGTAGATAGGTAGTTCTTGAGCTCAAGGGAGAGATATAGTTAGATATAGAGAGTGAGAGAGAGGTCTAGAGTGTAAGAGATGTACAGAGTGAGATATAGAGAGAAAGATGATAAAGCTTGTTAATTATTGAAATTTGACCTCTTGCTTACTAAAATTTGACTTGTTGATTATTGGAATTTGACTTGTTGATTACTAAAATTTTATTGTCTAAAAAATTATAAGATCTTCCTAAACCTAGAATCTACATTATAACTCCTATAGATCTAAAACCATTCTCAAACATCCTGAAACTATATACATGAAACACAACTTAAAGTATAAGAAAGTACATGTCCATATATACATATATATAGTTTCTTTGTAAGAGAAAGAGAAAGAGAAAGAGAAAGAGAAAGAGAAAGAGAAAGAGAAAGAGAAAGAGAAAGAGAAAGAGAAAGAGAAAGAGAAAGAGAAAGAGAAAGAGAAAGAGAAAGAGAAAGAGGAAGAGGAAGAAAAGTAAAAATTTCAAAAGCAAACAATAACTTGAGCACATTATAACACACTCACGTTATGTGAATGTAATCCCATAACATGAGCGTGTTTCATTATAATACACTCATGTTTTCTCTTTTATGGGACCAAAAAGTGGAGTGGCCACTTTTTGATCCCCTATCTTGTTGCACATGCCCATAGTTCCAACTTGTATTCCCTATACAAATCTATTATATGTGTTATTAATATTCTAAATTTGAGCTTTTTACTTGAATAACTATTATGGGTATTTTATATCTAAGTATTTTATATGAATATTTTAGGTGAGGGTCATTATATTAAAGAGACTCAAGCTAACAATAAATACTTTCAATAATAGATTAATAGTAAATTGGAAGATCAACAATATAGTGGATAAGGTTTAGCCTTACTTGATGTGATAGATTCCTTCTTTATTAAGCATTACTTTAGAGAAGGGAATAAGTCACTTGATTTCTTAGCCAAGTTTGCAATCAATCACTCCAAAGAAATCATCATAAGTGACTCACTTAGGTTATGGGAAGGAATAGGCAATTCTAATAATAAGTATCCTCATGACTTTCTATATACAAAGAAATTCAACAAAATTGAACTAATTGATGATTTTGATGCTATAATTGGCATACAAGTGTAGTCTTCTCCTACAATATGAGATTGGAAAAAGTAAGCGTTGAAGGATTTATTGTTCACAACAACAAATATTTTTTTGATTATTGTTCCATTCCTTTAATAAACCACCCTCTTGGTGCTAATAGTGAAAGATCAAAACTTCTAATATGAACAAAATTCATGTGTTAGTAGGAAAATGGGAAGTTTCCCTTTTGGGTTGTTTTGACCTTATATGAGTGTTGTTGATGCTTTGCATTGGATCTCCCAAGGTGGAAGGTCTTATTCAAACTATTATTAACAATGAAATTCTAAAGCAACATTTAAATAGCTTGTTAGACAAACATGTGGTATTGACCTTTTCATGAAATGTCATGGCCATCTTGTGAGACATAGGAATTATAAAATCCTGGTTGAATGCTATGTATGGAAGAATTATCTGTTACTTGAATTGAAGATGCCATTGACAACTATAATTAACATAATGGAGATAAAGACATTAGGGGACTATTCACTATTAATGAACTAGCTAGCTCAACTAGAGTTAGGTAGATTTTATAGGTGGCAAAGAATGGTATGAATGGTGACACACTTGAGTTTTTTTTGTAGGTGTTGATCAATAACTTCTTAATGGAGCCCATATGTGAGAGTAGTGGACAATGTAGGCTCTACATTATCTAATTGTGGAGGTGACTTCAGATCTACTAGCTCTAATGACAAAGATTGGCTCTAGATGACTAGATTGTGAAAGTACATGCATTTATTGTTTAGAAATACCTTCCCTAAAATAATTATAATTTTCCTTTTTTATGTTAGGTTACCTACAAATGTTCTTAATATACTTAGAAACACTTGATAATAACCTTGTGAATCAAGATGAGTAAACTATTTTTTTACCTAACATATATAAAGAGAACGCAAACCCCAAATCTGCATTTAACTAAGAAAAAATAAATTATTTAATATATATATATATATATAAAACTCAAATGTTCCCCAATCCTCGCGGTATGCCACTTAGATCTGTGACTCAACCCAGCAAACTCAACCACCCTTGCCCAGGGCTTACTTATTGTCAAGGTTTGGGGGAGGAGGAAGCGAGTTGAGGTGAACTAGTCCTCTAGGGGCTAAGACCGCACCCGACATGACCCTAACTATTAATCATTCAGGGGGAGAGAATCAATCTTAGGACCTAAAATGAGATGAACCCAAAACCCTCAACCAACTACGCCACCTCTTCGGATCACTATATTAAATAAGTGTATTTAAAATATATATGCTAAAACACATTTCCTAATATCAAATTCATGTTATTATTTCTTATTATTTAAATCTGATCACTACGTTATTGTTTATCATTTATTAGATCGTCAAATCAATCACCTTATCCTAGGGTGCACTTTTTCCTGAGCACTACTATAATTGTAGGCAGGAGGAAATCCGATTCTTTTCTTTTACGGTCAAAACTTAACGGTTACCTTCTTGGGACAGTAGTCATCGATGCTTTCGTAGGCGTCACTTAACGTAGGCATTCCCCCACGAATTAAAAACTACGCGGCCGACAAATCGTTAAATGATGATCCCCGGAGAGTAAGAAGTAGTAAGAATCAACGTTAACCCTCGAAGGGAAAAGAGAAACCGTCAAAGGAGGAAGCTAAGCAAGGTGGTGATGAGTCACCACAAATAAAATAACACTAACAATCCATGTGCATTCACGCTTAAAAACACACATAAGCCAAGAGGTACTCCACTGCAACTCATTCAGGGCCTCTCCTTTTTTTATCAGAGGTCTCGAGTTCGACGCCCAGAGTTGTATACTGCTATTTTTTCATTAGCCATTTGCTGCTTTTCTGTAACGAATAAACTGTTTCAATCATGAGCAGAGGCAGCAACAGAAGAGAAGGAGCATTCTGCTCTTGTCTTGTTTTGGCACTGGCATTTCTGTCTGGTTAGTTATATTCTATTGCTTCACTTCAGATTTCTTTCTGTTGTTTATAACATGATACTGTTCTTTTTTTATTGCGGAGGCTTGAAATGTTAAATGCAGTTTGTTGGTTTTTTGTTTTGTTTTTGTTTTAGTTTAAGTTCTCTAGAAAGATTGATTCTATGCTTGTGCTTCATCTTCATTAGCTTGGCTTGAGAAATGTTTTCAATGAAGCTCTTCATTATTTGGAGTAGGAATGTTATAACTCTGTTGGTATCCATTGTTGTCAGATCTAGCTCCAGGCTTTCGCAACTTTATACATCTATGGCCTTGTTTAGTGTGAGATCATTTAATGGGAAGGTTACCTTCCATTTTTTGCTAAGTATTGCGCTTCTTACGAAGAACAAACAAACGAATAGTGTAGAAGAAATGGAGCTGAAGGAGAATGGTGCCTCTGAATTGCATTGCTAAACGATCTTTAGGATTTGAGAAGAATGCTGTCCCTGGCCATAGAATCCTATAAGTTTCCCTAATGTTCGTTGAGCAGCAAAAAATCCTTGATGCACTACCCTTTTCTGAAGTTTTTTGGAAGAACATGGACCAGATACCAATTCAAATCTAGGACCTCAGACGTCCCAGATGCATCCCCTAGCTCCCTAAGGCAATTTTCAGTTGTTAGCTGAGATCTTTTTGGAGTGTTTTGCAATAAATTTGTATGTAGAATCAAATTTACAGCTCCCGGCCACAGATTTTCCAAATTTTGCATCCAAAACTATTATTGGTAGGCTCCTCAGACAAAATCTACAACATAAAAGCTTAAATTTGGTAAAAAAATGAGTGGGTGCTGCTTGAGTCTAGCCCTGACCTTAAAATACTTGCTGAAGGTATCTTGTGAAGAAAATAGGGGCTTCATATTTAAGGTTTTTTTCCCTTTCCCCTGTATTATAAATTTTATGGTAGCGCTTGGCAGTAAAGAGAGCTGAGCAGTAGACGCCTCCATGGGACCACATCCTGACCACTGAGCCACTAGCGCTTTACAGGTTTGAGTGTAGCTGGAACCTCAGTCAGTACAGCCCGCAAGGAGTGGACACTACACATCTGCATACCTTCCAACCAAGTGCTCAACATCCAATGTATATTCTGAGTCATATACGTGTTTGTGCCTCTTACACTCATTATGTAGGTTGTCATTTTGAATGTAGCCCCAGTTGTCAGTCCTGTAGTGAACCAGGGCTATGAAGGGTTATCATCCTTCAGTTTCTTTTATATTAACATGTTTACTGTCTTAATTGTTGTACTGTGTACCATCTTCTCGCTCATTATGCCTAAAGACAAGGACTCTAGAGTGCCAGAGGACTAGCAGAGGATGACAAAAGATGTGATCTTTTGCTGTCTAAAGAATGAGCAAGTAAGATTGGAACACTCCTCTAAACAGAATGGAATGAATAATTTACACATGCTAAGCATACCTCTCACGAAGCTAGGTGGATTCCTTAAAGGTGTCCTATAACTTAACATTATGGATGTCATGAACTTGGCATATGGTTTCAGATATTTTGAAGTTGAAAGCAGTTTATCTGCAAATATTGTGGCTTAAATTGTATGTCAATTCTTGGTCCCATGGGGGCCTCCTATGGACATTTAATTTAAGTTATATTTCATTTTGCTACTTCAGGATGACATTCATCAAGAAGGATATACAATATGACATGGATAGCACAATAAAAGCAGCCCCCATAAAATATTTAGATTGTCAGGACGCTAAAAAATGGAATGCAACCAACTAGTGCCGTTGCTTGATAGTCATGCTTTACTAAAATTGTGCTTTACTTTGTCAGAGAAGCACTAATCTTTTACTTTTTAAGTATTCCTGTTGTCTATTTTGGCCATTAGTGGACATTAGTTCTAAAGTAGATTAAATTAACTTGTAATGGGATTTTTCGTAGTCTGTAAAAGTTACCCTGATAAATTCCCATGTGATGCTCCTTCTTACATTTGCTACTTATGTTTTCAGGGCATGTTATATCAAATGCTCCATCCATTATAAGTGCTACCAGTGTAGGAATTAATTATGGACAAGTAGCAGACAACTTGCCTCCATCCGAGGAAGTAGTTGGTCTCCTACAAAGCAACAACATCAGCAAAATAAAACTATACAGTGTAAATGCTACTGTTCTCAAGGCATTTGCAAACTCTGGTATAGAAATAGTCGTTGGCATGGGAAATGAATATCTTGCCAGCATGGCCACTCTTGATCATGCCACTCAATGGGTATAGCAAAACATCCAAGCGTATTTGCCAGCTACAAGAATCACAGGTATAGCAGTGGGAAATGAAGTGCTCACAGGAACTGACACACAGCTAATTGCAAACCTGCTTCCTGCAATGAAAAACGTTCATTCAGCCCTTGCCAGCATTGGTGCAGACATGAATATTACAGTAACCACTCCCCATTCCCTTGCTGTGCTTGGAAAGTCATTCCCTCCATCTTCAGGCGCCTTCAAGCCAGATGTTGCAACAGCAATGAAACCACTTTTAAATTTCCTGTCCCAGATTGGTGCTCCATTGTTCATAAATGCTTATCCGTACTTTGCATACAAGGATCAGCCAAGTCAAGTGTCTCTACAATATGTACTGTTTGAACCAAATGGAGGCGTGGTTGATCCAAACAATAATGCTCGCTATGACAACATGTTATATGCACAGATTGACGCAGTTTACTCTGCACTTTCTGCACTAGGATTTGCTAATATGGAAATCACAGTCTCTGAAACTGGGTGGCCTTCAGCGGGCGACTCTAATGAAGCAGGAGCAACTCCCCAGAATGCTCAAATCTATAATGGAAATTTGATTCAGCGATTGGCTCAAAACCAGGGAACTCCCCTGAGACCAAAACTTGAACTAAAGGCTTACGTATTTGCATTATTCAACGAGGATATGAAGAATGGCCCAAAGTCTGAAAGAAATTATGGGCTTTATAAACCAGATGGAACTCCAACTTACAGTGTGGGACTGGCTGGAACTTTGCGTGCTGGTACTTCGCCTACTGGCTCTTCGCCTACTGATTCACCTCTAAATTCCACATCTACTGCTCTACCCCCCACCGAGTCTAATGTACCATACTCAATTTATTCCTATTCTAAGGTATGTTTCTTATCTATTTTTGGGAATTAGATCTACTCCAGAGTTGTTTATATTTTGTTTCATGCTCTATGTGTAACTTTAAAGAATGTAAAAAATGTTTTATAATTTCAAGGGAAGGGAAATGGAATTGTTTTGTATTTTTTCAAGTTTTATTTCCTCTATTTATTGGAAAATTACATTGTTAAAGCAAATTCTTGATTGAATCTCTATGGTTGTTTATACAGGGGAACCATTTTGCGTCGCCTGTTGCCATTCATTTCCAGATCTTGGGCCTCTGTTCTTTTCTTCTTGGTTTTCTATTTCTTCAATGATCAGAAACCATGAGACTGAGGTGGAAATTTATGTTCGTTCATCATAACTCAGATGAAACTCTATGGTGGAGCACTCAATTTGCACACTGCTGGAATTGATTTAGCATGTATCTGCAATCACACTAACCCACTGATAACTTGGGCTCCCTTGTGCATTAAAGAAAACATATATTTATTAACAGGGATGATGCTAATTTCATAGATGTGAGTTTGGAAATATCTGCATCATCTCTGTAGCAAGTCCGAGTTTTTCTTAATTAATAGCAGTTCATTATTTTTTGCGCACTATATTGCAATCGCACTCTGGTGACATTGTCTAGTTAGCACTTAAGGCTAAATGTGTACCCATAAGCTAGAAATGTCTTGAGATGTCTTATTGAAGACCTCTAATGCTAGATTTTATGCATCCACATTGATTAGACACTATTAATTCATTGATTGAACATTCAATTATATAATTGGGATTTGTATATGCGCTACATAATGAAAGTGGTACTGTTTATTAAAATTCAGACATTTTTTGCCTTGTCTACAACTGTCAAAATTATGTTTGAGATTTATTGATTTCATAATAAAATGTCTCCAAAAACAAGAGTTCCTCACAGAGCAAAAGGCTGCAATCTAATGTACAAACATGAGCCAAATGGCTGGCTTGAAATTTAATAGCTACAGATGCCCTGTCAGCTGAAATTATGATTAACATTTTATGTTTTTATTGTTGTCCCACAATTGCATTTTGGAAATAATGTAAATTTCTATACCCGAAATTGATATTGGTTTATAGTTGCGTATGTTTCATGTCTCTATAAAATTGGGTCATGGTTTGCTGTATGAGAGATTACTTGTGAGACTTGTATGATGTCTGTATGAGAGATTACTTGTGAGACTTGTATGATGTAGACTTGTGGTTGTTACTGTAATGCTGATAAGGATATTTGTGGTTTTTAATTGCAGAGCATACTAACTAAAAAAAACTCAGTGATGTGGATATTTTTTCGGACAATTTTAAAAAATTGGATTAACTTCCTTCGAAGTATTTACTTGGTTGAACTTTAAAGTTTTTTTTGAAAGGGAGGATAATATACACTATCTAACCACTATGAGAAGATGGCCACTCCTATGAGATACAAGGATAAGAAAGAATTGAGGCTGAAATATAGAATGAGTTATTAAATTTATAATTTAAATGATAAATTTAAAATAGCTCTCTTTCATCATAATGATAGATTTGGAGTGTGATCTGAAATGTTATGCAAATAACAACAGTACAGAGTCGAATCCAAGAAAAACTCTTTTATTAAATTAATTGTTACCATTTACACAAAAATAATAGTTAATTAAATAATATAATTACATAAAGAAAAGAGGTGGTATGTTAATTTTAAAAGCTTATCTTAAATTTGACAGTCATATAGATTAAATGTAAAAGTATTATTAAGATGAAGAGTCCTTATACAATGACATCATGACAGTCCTATAGATGTCAAAATATTATTAAGCTTAAGAATCATATAGATGTCAAAATACTATTAAAATCAAGAATTGTTATACAATTTCACCATGACAGTCATATAGATGTCAAAATATTATTATTAAAATAAAAAATTGTTATACAATTATGAGAAAAATCATTTTTAAATAGATTATAACTAAAATTTTACTTTTAAAAGATACATATAAATATAGAATATATAGGTACTACCTTTTTTCAAAGTGAAATAAAAGGATTGAAATAATAAACGATGTACTTTTCGAAAGTAAAATTAAAATTAGTTGGTAAATGGGTTTACATCTAACAATAAAGTAGTTGGTAAATGGGACTGTATTCACAGGTTTTAAGCATCAACTTCAATAAAACCTTTTGGTCCCAACTAATATTTAATTAAAAAATATAATTACATAAAGAAAAGTAGTTGGTAAATGGGTTTACATCTAACAATAAAGTAGTTGGTAAATGGGACTGTATTCACAGGTTTTAAGCATCAACTTCAATAAAACCTTTTAGTCCCAACTAATATTTAATTAAAAAATATAATTACATAAAGAAAAGAAGTGGTATGTTAATTTAAAAAATTAATCTTAAATTTGACAGTCATATAGATTGAATGTCAAAGTATTATTAAGATGAAGAGTCCTTATACAATGACATCATGACAGTCCTATAGATGTCAAAATATTATTGAGCTCAAGAATCATATAGATGTCAAACTACTATTAAAATCAAGAATCGTTTTACAATTTCACCATGACAGTCATATAGATATCAAAATATTATTATTAAAATAAAAAATTGTCATACAATTACAAGAAAAATCATTTTTAAATAGATTATAACTAAAATTTTACATTTAAAAGATACATATAAATATAGAATATATAGGTACCACTTTTTTCAAAGTGAAATAAAAGGATTGAAATAATAAACGATGTACTTTTCGAAAGTAAAATTATAGTTGGTAAATGGAACTGTATTCACAGGTTTTAAGCATCAACTTCAATAAAACCTTTTGGTAACAGAGATTCCCAAAGTAAAACTGTCATCTCACGTACTTTTCTACGCGGCATGTATTTTCCTCTAAATTTAGCTTTCTTTCAGTTATTACCGCAAAAAATGGCGGAGAAGTTGTCGAGCAGTAGAGTAACAAAATGATCGGAACTGTCAAAAAATGTAATGATACGAGTGAGACAAGCTTAGTGCGGACGTGCTGGAACGGCTGCCACGTTGAAATGATGCGACGGGCACTCCAGAGCCTCATTTATATATTTTCAAACACCTGGTACGGCTTTATCAGTTACAGAGGGAGCGTGAATCTACAGAACCTTATTTTCTATAATTTCGGCTCAATAATAATTTTAGTCATCAACAACTGTCTTGTCATTTCACGGCGCCACTAAGAATGCACTGCATTTACACCGTCATCTGATTAAAATGAGCGCCAGGGGTTAGGGTTAGGGTTAGGATTACGGCTAGGTTAGGTTAGGATTACAGTTAGGTCAAGGTTAGGATCAGGGTTAGAGATAGAATTAAGATTATGATTACATATAGAATTAGAATTTGGATTGGGGTTATCACGGCAATTAGAATTAGGGTTCGGATTAAAGAAAGTATTAAGATCAACGATAGGGTTAAGATTAGGGTTTATGTTAGAGATAAAATTAGGGTTAACATTGGCAGTATATAATTAGGGTTAGGGTAAAGATTAGGGTTACAACTAGAGTTAGGGTTAGAGTCAGGGTTAGGGTTAGAGTTAGAGTTAAGGTTAGGGTTGGAATTAGATTTTGAGTTTAGTTTTAGCGTTAGAATTAGAGATAGAACATGGGTGAGGGATAGGGCTAGGGTTTGATTAATTTTTTATTAGGCTATATGTTGATAGTTTTATAGTAATTTGGTTAAATGTATAAAATATAAATATTTTGAAAACAAAATTAATAAATGATAGTTATTAGTGTTATTATGAAATGTAATTTTACTATAGATAAATATGCTTTAGTTCTTATTCAAAGTAAATCTAGCTTATGAAATTGTATAGACTCTTAATTTTAATAATAATATTTTGATATCTATATTTGTATTTATATTTGTGTTGTAAAAATTTATTTCCATCTTTATGAATTTAATAATTGATTTAAATTTAGATCATATTTGCAAATTTAACTTACATTGCCTAAAATATATTAACTTCAGATATCTAAATTTATAATTGAAAACCTAATGACATCTAAAAATACTATTTTTTAAAATGATTGTGCAAACTTTATTCTGTAATTAGATCCTAATTAATTTAAAAATATTGAATTTAACTTTGTCACACTTGATTGCCTAAGTATATCCTTAGTAAGAAAGTAAGATATTTCTTTATAATAATCCGCTTGATTCAATTTAAAAAAAAAAAAATAGGATATATTCGTAAGTGTAAAATTGAATGGAATCTTATGAAGATATGACCTCTTCCGTAAAATTAAATACCTAACATACAAAAAGTGAAGTTATAAAGGAAACTGGTAAATCGAAAGAATGGACGTTGCACCAGAAATGATAATTTTCAATTCTTTAATTCACGTCCTCTTTTTCCCTTGTATAAACCCCTAATCAACAAAGTACTAAATTTAAACAATAAAGCAGACAATTTCTTTTTTAAAAAGAGCATTTAAATTCACTAGGTACAATTAACCATGCTTCAAGTGTACCTCTAAACTTAAAAGCTTTATTGTTAGGATTTTTTTTTTTTACCGTAGTATTTAGAAAATAAATTAAAAATCTAAACGATAATAAATAAACATTTAATTATGTATTTTAGATTTAAAAATAATAAGAAATTATGAAGTTAAGATTGTATATCTTCAAAATATATAAAATGAAGAGAAGAGGAGATTAGAGTTTTTTGGCAATATAATTTAGGTGATTGATAATTGATGATAAAATGGTAAACAGTATTATTAGGATCATGTTTTGATTAATGTGATTAATTGTTGTTCTCAAAGCCATGGTATTATAGGTGTTTGTATACTAGCATACATATATTAAATATTAATATATATAAAATATGTCGAGAGTTATCCTTGTCAAGGTGCCTATTTTCATCATTTTTTCTCTAATCAAAACTCTAATCCTAACCCTAATTGAATGCTATTTTAAATTGTAACCATTTTTTTTGCTTTCATATTAAGAAAATATTTATTTAACAAAACTAAGTTCATAAAAAGAAAATTTTTTTAGGAAGTTAACAATAATGACTGCGTTTTTTTTTCAAAAGATAAGAATATAAGATTTAAGAGTGGATATGCATTTGCATGTCATTTCAGCGTCAATTTCTAGCTGAAGAGTTTTTCCTTACACATTGCTTTTTGGTGGATGCCATACATATATTAACAAGTCCCTGATGCCTGTGTCGAAATGGGGGTTTTGGAAGAGGGAATGGAACGTCCTTCAGATTTTTGCAGCACTCGTGGAGGGGTTTTCACATTGTCTTGTATGAATGTAAAACAAAGACATCAAATTGATTTAAAACTGTTTTAAAATCTGTTTTAAGCCTATTTTAAATCTGCTTGAAAAAGCGTCTACATACAATGAATGTAGTTATGTCAGTTGCATGTCATTTGAACATCAAATTCAAGCTGAAGAGTTTTTCCTTACATTGAATTTTTCTTTTTGGTGGATGCCATTGTAATACGCCTCTCGGCGTAATAATTATGTGCACTTCTATTTGTGCAAATGGGCTATCATTTGCTCAAGCACATTAGTGTATTATAGGTGCATTGGAAGCATGTACTAGTGCAACAGTGTACTATATTGAATGGAAAGCAAAGTGCGGAAACAACCTTCCTAATGTAAATCTTCATGAGAGAGTTGCAAAACTTTGTTTTAATTATTTTAACATTTATAGTTTCATTTAAGATTGTAAATTCATTTAATTTATATTCAAATTTAAGCATTAAACCATAAGACACGAAATTTGTGTGGGAAAACCCTTTGGGGAAAAACCCACACACGAAAGCACAAATCAATTGTATTATAGTAAAAAAATAATTACAATACAACTTTTAGAGTCTATGATCTTGTAGGTGTTACTGCACTGTGATACAAAGTCTAGGTGAATCTGAAAGCATAGCAACATCTCAAAAAATTACAATCAAATCTCATCTTTAATGCACTAAGGCATTAACATATTTATTTCACTCATACATGGGTGCCCAAGATAGCCATGTGTCATTTCCATAGTCGTTGCATGCATGCAAACTAAAACCGACAACATGCATGAGTCTCAAGCTACTCAAAAGGAAACTAACTCAACATGTGACCACATGCAAGGCATGCAACTCCTAAAAAACAAGTAACCTCACATGCAAGGTGCCCCCATAGAGAAAATATAGTTGCACTGCCAAAATAAAACTTAGCTTTGACTCCTAGTCACTCCTAGTGACAACTCAGTCTCTGTTTAGCAACATTCCTTTTTGAGCATGAGTCAACTCTTCAAACGAATGCCACATGGCATCATGACACACCTCCTTGAAGAAATTACAATGCTCAATGCTAGATTGAGTGCCTAGATGACAAGTGTTACTCTCTGTTACTTTCTCTTTCTCCAAAGAAGGAATGTGCTCACAAGCAGGCCCCATCAAGTGCTAACTTGCAAAATAGAATGCCACATGTCAACATGGTGCATATTTTATAGGTTTAAACATTTGTCTCTTCCCAAAGGAGCACCCATGTGATAAGTGTCACATTCTCACACTTTGCACCTTGCATGTAGGAAGCCAACTCACTGTTGAGTCCCACAAAGTGCCTTAGCAACTTAGAAACTGATTTAATAATGGGACTCTCTAATGTTGAGACACCTTAATCCCAACATATATTAGTGCAATATAGAAATCTACCACCACAAATTGTTCCTCATATCTTGATCTTACATTTAGAATGTCTAAAAATGGCACCTAATGTACATTTGAGAATATATTATTAAACACACCTAAATACTGAGAGGGATGAATCAATATCTATAAAAACTTAAGCCCTCCAAATCATAAACCATTCAACAATATACAAATATAGAGTTATAACAAGATCAACAACTTATGAACAGAACAACAACACTTAATCAACAACAATGAAAGATAAGACAATAAACACACATGCACAAGATAACACCAAATTTAAGTGGAAAACCCAAGAAGGAAAAAACCATGAAGAGAAATCTCAATATAGAAGCTCACTACTTACAAAATTACAATTTTTTATAAGGCTCACTACCTAAGAAAGCACACAGCTCCCAGAAGGACTTGCAGGTTAATGCACACAACCTTAAGGCAAGATACAAAGGACTTGCAGTATTGAGGTGCACAACCCAAGGAAAATATACAAATTACAAGGACTTGCTGAAGAGACTCACAGTCTAATAGTAGGATACATGAAAATATGAAATTATAACATTTGTCAACAATACGCCACTAACTAAGGCATTAAGGCTCAGCTGATCTTTCTTTCCACAACTTCACAAATCCATACTCGCACACCACTAAGAGGTTGTCATGAGGTCCTATCACTTTAGTTGAAAATGCATCAAATATATCGACCGAGTAGTGTTCGAAAGCAATATGCAATAGGAAACATCTTGACTAACTCTCCTAGATTTTCTGAATATTGGAACAGTTGTAAACAAAACTTAAACTAAAAAGGCCATTAAACTAGAAAGTGTAAAGTTGTTTTAAGCTAGAAAACAAGGGATTATTAAGCTAGGAAGTATAAAATGATTAAACTAGAAAGCATGTAAATTACCTAAAAAGGAATATTTGCAATAAAATTGTAAAGTTTAAATGACAACAACCATCAACTAACATCGAACTGTTAACAAAAAATAAACTTAACAACCTATAATTGATAACCAGAGTGGGTGCTCCAGAATTTCAAATAAACAAAACTAAAGATTGTAAACTTGAACTACAACTTGTAGGAATAATTAACAGAGCTTGACACATACAAATAACATTTATTCACATTTATCATATGCAAAATAAAAGTGACAAAATTGAAAGCAAAGATACTTATCTATCCTACCAAATTACCTCGAGTGGCCAGCTCTCGGGTATTTTAATGCCTAACTCATATCACATAAACTTTTGTATCTTCAAAATGAATTCATCCATAACAATTCTGTTGCACAGAACTAGTAACTCAGGATAAGATTGACAAAGCTTGTTTTATTCATATCAGAAAAAGTGTAACACAAAGACATAGTTCAAAAACACATTATAACAACATAACGATATCACCACCATTGTTTTCGGTGGTTACATATATATAATAAACTGCTTGACAAAATCCTAGATTTCAGATGGTGAAAGATCACCATTGAAAAAATCTTCTAACAGAATTTTAACTAACAAACAGACTAAGGTCCATAACATAAAGTATTTAAAAGGCTCGAAGAGGATCCATAAAGTTTTAAAACAGAAAGTAAACAAAAAGCATTAAAAGACTCGATCCACTATGCACTCCTGAAATTCCGACACCTAGACTTTCGGCGCTTGTATTCAGCTGCTTTGAAGTTTGTTTTAAAATCCACTTGGTTGTGCATAATGACCTATACAATACTAAAAACTATACCATTATGTTAGCACTAGTTAGCTTATTTCAATTGATTTAGGAAATAAAGATTATACACCTTTTTACAAAAAGTAAACAATTATTAATACTAAAAATAAATAATTGGCAGGGTAAAAGCAATTGGGAGGAATAAGGAAGGGTATTTGGCTTATCATATTCATGAGGTTATTTATACCTCATCACTCTTCCCCTCCTAGGATTGAGAAGGTCCTCTTTCTCTCTATTGTGTCCTTTGCCTTTCCATTTCCCTATTCCTATTCAACTCCTCGTATTTGGCACTTAGGTCATATGGATCTTCTACTTCTTTGTCCCAATTATCAAGGTTCCTAAGGAAACCCTCATTGAATCTAACCCTTCCTTTCCATGAATGTAAATTCTCGGGGTTTTGATCTATAGTAACATGTACTGGAGGAGGTGGTGAAAGAAGTAATGGAGGTCTATATCTCATTCCTATCCATTCAGTCTTAAGTTGTAGAATATCTGCCAATGCCTCTGCTCTTTTCTAAGACCATTTAATATTGGTAGGTGAAATTGCCTCCCTCCTTTTAAGGTGTATAGGAAGAAGAGTGCACCTCTCTTCACAAGCACTCCATGCTTTTCCTATTAATTCTGGCCCCTGGGTTGTGAAATGCTCAAAACAAATTCAAAGATTATTATTATACTTACTTTTCACAGTTTCATTGATTTTAATGCTTTGAAATTGAGCTTTAAAAGCATAAGGTTTTCTATGAGGGTGCCGCATTTAAAGTCCAATAGTCTTTTCTACCTATAAATACTCTCTTGTCCTATCTTGCCATTAAATTTGATTTGGATGGTGGACATAAATTCCCTAAGCTGAACTTCACTGAAAAAGAGATTAACAAAGAAATCGGTATACCTTTCCAAAAACAAATTGTGGCAAAAGAATTCACACAATAAATCCTGTTGGGCAGGTGTTCATTTTGTAAATATTTTTACAAACTCCTTATCATCTGAATCATGTGGCAGATTGCAGGAAATTCTTAATAATTTCCACCTCAATAATTGTTCATTCAAAAACATGGAATATAATCTAGATGGTCTCCTGCAGGCTAATAACAATTCACCAATTTGGCAAGCATTTTTTTAGCTTGATAAACCTTGTCATATGCATCTTTTAATAAAACCATTTCCTTTTTCAGTCTAGCATTCTCTATCCCTGCCTGTTTCAGAAAATAACACCTTTCCATCCATGTAACCAATAATGGAGGTATATGAACCTGAAACCAGTCCATTACGGTTGGTTCAGTCTAAATTTCTTTTGACTCCATTGTTGGTTTAGCATTTATTTCCTGTAAATCTTGCTCCAACTCAACAATTTTTCTTCAGGACGCATTAAGCTCATATTTTTGTTTGTCCTTTTCTTTTTCAAAAGTTGTAAGTAATTGCATAAAATTATCAGTTAAACTTATGATTTATTTGTCTTTTTCAGACAAGTTTATCACATACCGCTTACCGTCCTCATTCCATTGTTGCACCTGAAATTGCAATTCTTCAATAGTTTTATCTTTTTGTTCTATTTGAATTTTAAAATTTGCAATTTCTTGATCTCTTTTCTTTAAAATTGTAGTGTGTACATCTATTTCTTCATGTTGTTGATTGATTTGTTCTTCATTTTTTTGTAACTGACATTTCAATTGAACAACTTTTGCTTTTAACTCTTCTAATTATGTTTCTTTCTGATTCAATTTTTCAACCTTTGTATCAGTAGAAAAAGAAAAATTGGGAATTTCTACATCATCATTAATTATACGCTCTTCATCATGTACCTCAAATAGACCTTGATTAATAACATTAGTAACCAAGGGAGACATTTGTGCTATAGATTCATCCTCAACACTCAAATAGTGTGGCGATTGTTCCCCTTTTTCTTCTTGTCTTGATTGAAGTGGCATATCCTCCCTCTCGGCCTCAAGGGATTGACTGGTTTGTTTTTCACTTCCTTTGGCTGCTTCCTCACAAGGATGAACCTTAGTTTCTAGTGATTGGGCTTCAGTATTATGCCTTTTCTTTTTAAGGGCATTCAATTTATCACAAACTATCGTATCACTAATTTCAGCAGGTAACCTCTTACTTCTCATTAAAGAAGGTGTTTGTGAGGTTATTCTAGATCTCTTTTTCTTCTTGCGAGGAAGTGTTTTCTCATCTCCTAAATTTATTATTTCTACACTTTCTTGATGGCCTAGGGTTTCTCAAATGTTGGGTGAAATTTTTGGTGCTTCGTCATTAGGAGTTGGTTTGGTATGTTAGGGTTCAAAAGCATCTTGAGGCTTAGGGGAAGGCTCTTCCAAATTTTGAGCTACCCGCCCAGATGACTCGCCTTCTTCAAAGTGTCTTGTGGGCTCTGAGGGTTCAAATTTTTGAAGGAATTTGTGCCATTTCTTTTCCAGTTTCCTTCAAAAATGATATTACATATTAAGTGAATAAGGCCATGATGTTTCAACGACCCAGACCCAATTTTGAATCTTTCTATCATGTTAATATTAGTTCTACAAAAAAATGCAAGCAGATTAACCCTAAGTGTAGAGTTTCCAGTGCCATGGCACAAATGGGTGAACAGCTGAAAAGGTGGACCTACAATTACTACACATTGTCCCTCACAAGTGAAATATTTAATAATCCAAGCCACTGTTGTTCTCCATGGCTCCAGGATGGACATTCTCTAAAATCCTTTATTTTTCCCTCTAGTATTTACAGTCAATAAAGGCTGAGGTTCCCCTTCCCTACTAAAAAAATCTACCATTTTTTGATAAGAAATATTGCTAGTTTCCAACAAATTAATACCCTCGTTATTAAGACCAGATAGATGAGAAATGATCTTAAGACTTACCTTGAATCGCTTTCCTTGAACTACAAATTGATCATCCAAGAATTTTTTTGCAAATTCTTTCACTAATTGCTCATTGTGTCCTTCAAATTTCCTTATGAACTCTAGCCACCCAACTTTCTGGAATAGTTCTAAAATATTGCTTAATGCCAATAATTTGTCTCTCAAAGCTGGTTCAAATTTCCATTTAGCTCCTCCCATACTGTATCTTTTCTTGTGGCTCTACTTAATTTCTGCTCAAATGTTGTGGCGTTCAAAAACTGTTTGAAACAAAACTAAATTACAAAGTAAAGAAAATGTAACTTTCTAACCATTCATATAGGTGATAAGACATGAATTGATTGTTGCATTTAAGCTTCGTTGTACTTTCATCATTACTTTGCATGGAAAAAATTGCAAAAACTGCCTCACCTTAAGCAATCATACAATTTGCACAATTTTCTAATTTTGGAAAGGGGTGGTGGTATGTGCCAATTTATTTATCTTTATTCAAAATAATTACCTACTTAAAGTAAAAGTTGTACGTACCTTACGTCCCATCATCAATTTGAAAATTGCTTACCTTTGCTTATGTAACAATATGATTGCATGGGATGGCGAGGCAAGGGTGGTAATGAATTTATTATGAATGAGGACGAGAAAGTTAATTAATGTTGAAATTATTATGACAAAAAATAGCCATAATAATTTTGATTTATTATGATAGGGGATGGTAATGTAGAGCACGGATTTCGAAGGTAATGGAAAAATTTAATAGTTGGCATGTGTATGATGTTGGAAATATCAAAACACTTGCAAAAGAAGAGAATTTACAAAAATCTGGAGCATCACTGGAAGATGCGGTCAGGGTGAAAAAAAAATTGGAGCATGCTGAGGGATGTACCTGGGATGAAAAAGTGAAGTGGCAAAATTTTGGAGCATCGCTAAGAGATGTAACCGAAATGAAGAAGAAAATTTTGGAGCATCGCTAAAAGATGCTGACAGAATGCAGCAACGAAGTTTTTGGAGCATCGCCAAAAGATGCAGCTAGAGTAGCAACATAATTTCTGGAGCATCACTAAGAGATGTCGTTGGAAAAGGAAAGTGGAATTTCTAAAGCATCGCCAAAAGATGTTGTCAGAAGGAAGAAACAAAAAAATTCCATAGCATCACTGAAAGATGTAGCTAGAATGCAATAAGAAAATTTGAGGAGCATCGCCGAAAGATGCCGCTGGAAGAAGGAAGCAAAATGAAAGACTTTGGACTTAGAATTTCCAGAGCATCGTTGAAAGATGCACCAGACTACATGAACAAACAAGGAATGACTCCAATTAAGTATGCAAGTTCAGGAGCACCACAACAACTGAGCCAATAAGTTCCAAAGCATCATAGCAAGATGTGTCAGAATTTGTATTTGATTAATCATGATGTCCTACAAAACAAAAAAGAATTTAGCCAAGTCCAAAGGATGAAAAATTTAAAACAAATGCCCTTAAATAATTACAAATACATACACATGTATCTTTCTCCCCCTTTTTTTGTAAGATTACTATTAATCCAAACATTCCATTGGCTCTACCATAGTAGAGTCAATGCATTGTACTTCTCCTTGCATTTCCACCATCCTCATAAATTCCTCCTTGTCAACTAGTTTATGGTAGATGCGTAATTGATGTCCATTGACTAACAGAGTTCAAGTGTCACCATCAATGGGCTTGAGCTGCACTGCTCCGTTTGAAAATACCTTAGAAATTTCATATGGACCTAGCTAATGAGTCCTCAGTGTCTCCTAATGATCTTTATATTGGGAATCGAATAATAGCTCCCAATCCCCATTATGGAATTCTCTTTCCTTAATGTGTTTATCATGTCATTCCTTTCATTGTTTTTGGATTAACTCAGTTTGGTGGACGACATCTAAACGAATTTCATCTAACTCACTAAGTTGTAAGACTCTTTCAACCTGGGCTCGTTTGAGATCTAAGCCTAACTCCATTGTTGTTCTCAGGGTTTGGAGTTCAAATTCAATGGATAGAAGTGGTTTCTTCCCAAAAACTAACTCATATGGACTAAAACCGATGGTTGATTTCTAAGTTGTGTTATAATCCCAAACAACTTTAGGTAGTTTCCTAGCCCAGTCTTTCCTCCCCGATGAAACTATTTTTTGTCAAAATGTTCTATAGCTCCATGTTAGTGACTTCTACTTGACCATTCACTTGAGGGTGATAGGGTGATGACTTCTTATGGCTTACCTGAAAATGATCAATGAAGGATAACAAAACTTTAGACATAAACATGGGTCCTTGATCTGTGACAATTGTTTTAGGAGCTCCAAATCTGAGAAAAATCTTATTATACAAGAAATCAACTACTTGTTCTTCCCTAGCAACTTTTAGAGCTTGAACTTCTATCCACTTGGTCAGATAGTCGATATAGACCAAAATGTACTCTTTCCCTTGTGAAGGAGGGTCTATAGGACCAATAAAATCCAATCCCCACTTTTCAAATGGTTCAAGAACTACCTGGGGTTGCAGAGGAATTTCATTGAATGCAGTGGGTCTCCCTACTCTCTGGCATTCATCACAATGGCGAATATATTTATTTACATCTTTATGCATACAGGGCCAATAATATCCTGCACCCAAAATCTTATGGGACATCCTCTTGGCAGAATAATGGCCTCTAGAGGGGTCATCATGGCAAGCTATAAGGATGCTATATGTTTCATCTTTCCTAACACAACGTCTTAAAACCATGTCTGGACCACATCAAAATAGTATTCCATTTATCCATTTGAAAGGAGCACTTTCTCAAACAAGGCACTTCTATTTTGATGTAAAATCTAGGGGTAATTCTGAAGTGGCTAGGTAGTTAGCGATATCAATAAACTAAGGAGTCTTAATGGAGATAGCAAACAAATTTTCATCTGGAAATTCATCTTGCATAGGAGCACTATCTCCATTATCCTATTTGATTTGAGATATGAATTCCACAACTACGTTGAATTTTATAGGTTTGTCAATAATGGTCACATTGAATTCTTGTAGAAGCAATAACCACCTGATTATCCTTTTGTTTACTATAGGTTTGTTCATTGGATACTTGACGGCTAAATGGTTTGTAATCACACTGACTTTGTACCCTATGATATAATGTCAAAATTTCTTGATTGCATGTACTACAGCTAGAAATTTTTTCTCTCTGGTGGTGTAATTTTGTTCAGTGGGGGTCAAATTTTTACTGATGAAATAGATAGCATACTTTCCCCCATTCTCATCTTCCTAACCTAAAACTGCTTCTATAGCATCATCAAAAGAATCTTCATAAATATGGAACGAAAGGTTCCAATTAGGTCCATGTAGGATAGGAGCAGAGATGAGTTTCTCCTTAATAATTTCAAATGATGATTGACACTCTGGTGTCTAGATCAAATCAAGATTCTTTTGGAGAAGGGAAAACATAGGAGCTGCAATCTTGCTGAAATTTTCTATAAATCTCCAATAATATCCAACATGCCCTAAGAAACTTCTAACATCAGTTTTGTTCTTTGGGGTCACAAGTTGTTGCATCACCTCTATTTTATTAGGGTCCACTTTTATCCCTTCAGCTGAGATGTGATGCCCCAACACTATCCCTTGTTCTACCATTATTAGGCATTTTTCATGATTGGGGGATAGTCGATGGTCCTTACATCGCTTCAGCACTCTATCCAAATTTTGAAGGCCTTCATCAAAATTTGACCCATACATAGTGAAATTGTCCATGTAAACTTCCACACAGTCATTCACTAACTCAACAAATATGGCCAAGATAGCTCTCTGAAATGTTGCAAGAGTGTTGCATAGCCCGAAGGGAAGGACTTGATGTGTGAATGTTCCCTAGGGACAAGTTCAAGTTATTTTGTCCTGGTCTTCTGCTGCTACTTGTATCTAGTTATATCCACTTAATCAGTCCAAGAATGAGAAATACTTCCTTCTAGCCAAATTATCCAAGACTTGGTCTACAAACGATGGAGAGAAGTAATCTCTATGGGTAGCTTTTTTAAGTTCCCTATAGTCAATGCACACTCTCCATTTCCCATTTTTCTTAGGGACCACTACCAGAGGAGAAACCCATTTGTTGTCAGAAATGGGATAAATAAACCCCACTTGCAAGAGTTTCTCAATTTCAGTTTTAACAATGTCTTTCAAAGCAGGATTGAGTCTTCATTGTGGTTGATGAATAGGTCTAACATCCTCGGTATAGATGTGATGGATACAAATAGTGGGGTGTATTGCTCTCATGTTTGTATAATCCCAAGAAAAAGCTTTAGATCTATTTACCAAAACATCAAACAAGTTGTGCTCTTCTTGTTATGTCAACCAAATGTTGATATTCAAAGTTTTTCCTAGTAGTAACATGATGGTTTTAACCCTTGGATGGTTGGAGGTGACAATGTAAACTTCTCTAGTTAAAGTGTTGAGAGGACAACTATGTGGTATGATTCAATGAAGTCTGGAAATGTCTTCGAAGAAGTGATCCATTTTTAGAATGATATTAGCTAGGGGGCAAGGTAATCCCATGAAGCTAGTGTAATAAGATTCAGTATGATCAATATTGATTGGTTGTCCTAATATCTCTTTTACGTCCAACATTTCCTCATCACTTGAGTCTATGGTAAGATCTTCCATGTTTTCCAATTCATCTTCTAACTCTTCACCATGTTGTTTAATGACCACCATAGCAAGTGAGGCTAGATTCACTTGTCCATTGGGACCATTTGGTTCATCAAACCAAATTTTGTTATGTTCAGCAGGTTTGGTGGGAGGATAAAGGAATAAATGTTTACTATTAGGACCATGTGAAATGGTCATTCCTCCCTCTCTATAGTCAATCTTAGCTGCAATTGTAGCTATCCAAGGTCTTCCTAGGATAATAGGATAACTATCCTTTGGTGTGAGGGACTGGATTACTTGAAAGTCTATTGGATACTCCCAACCGTCAACCTTAACAAGAACATTTTCTATGACACCTTTAGGAATAGCTATGGATTGATTTTCCATCTGTAACATTGTAGTTGTGGAATGTAAATCAGTGAGTCCCAAATTTTCCATAGCATCAATCGTCATCACATTAATGGTCGCGAGTAGGTCCACAAGTGCATTAGGTATTGCTACCTCATTGATTGTCACTATTATTAGTGGTCTACCTGGATCATCATATTTCGAAGCTATGATTTTTCCAACCAAAAAGTCAGCTAGATAACCATTTATGTGAACAGTATTGATCCGTTTTGGTTTCCTTCCTAGTGTTTTGATACACAATTGTTTGATCAGTTGGTTTAGTTCAAGAATCTCTTTGATTGCTTGTAATAAGGTAACTTTGATTTGAAGTTCTTTAATCTCTTGTATCAGTGTGATTTCAGTGGATGAGGTCATTTTCGAAGGGTTTTTTGAGGTGGTAGGTTTAAGACACTCTGAAAAAGGTACTTGAGTTCACACCTAAGTTTTCTCTTTTAAGGTGGAGTCCTTTAAAAGATTAGTTGAATGCTGACCACCCTCCTCCTGAGGTAACTCAGAAGTTCTAGCTAAGGATTGTGGAAGGTTCTTGTCTTGATTACTCACTGGATCTAGCTCTAAAGGTGTGGAAGGTGTCTTAGCTAATTCAGCAAATTCTTTAATTAGCTCATCCAAGATCTCAACTATGGTAGGTTGCTTGAGTGTTTTCCCTGACCTTAACTGTAGGTTTCCACAATGAATAGCATTGAGTCTAGTCACATTTTCTTGTTTTGTAGAATACACTGGGGTGTTTTAACAACTATTCTTTGGATTAGGGACAGGTTGTGCTAGAAGTTGTGCTTGGTTAACTTGCTCATTTTGTTGAGGATTCTAAAGAGATGGTAAAAGATTTTGTTGTTGATTAGGCATCCTTCTTAGCCCAATATAAAACTAATTTTGGGGTTGATTCCATTGAGGAACAGGATTTTGAGGATACCATTGTTGTTGAGTCTGATTTGACCATTGGGGGTTTCCCCAGGACTGATTTTCCCATTAAGGTGGTCCCCAAGGATAGGTTCCCCAGTTAGGTGGTGCTTGAAGCCAAGGTGCCACCCATTGATTATTATTCCAACTGTTTGGGGGTTGCCAAGTAGGATTTATGTTCTAGCCATAAGAGAAATTTCCTCTAGGTCTTTGATTCACAAGATTGATTTCTTCTTCAATCTAAATTGTCCTTTTCTTAGTGTGATAGTCAAATTTGGGTGGTAGAAAATGAGCAACAAACAAAGTAATGCAAATAACACTAAAACAACCTACACCTCAAGATTATCCTAGTTGGATTCAACACAATATAAAAACAACAAATGAAACCTTTTACCTTGTGTCGAATCGATCCTTTGGTTGGCCCTTCGATCTTTGGTGTTGTATGCTCCTTGGATGGCAAGAGATGCAAGCTAGATGATGATATGAAGATGGATGCAAGTGGTGCAAGCATGAAAATGACTAAGTATGGATTCTAGGAAAATTTTGCAAGAGTTTGGCTAGCATGCATGATCTCTCTCAAAATGAGAGAAAAGAGGGGGTATTTATAGAGATTTTGAAATTCTCTAGGGAAATGGATGGTCAAGATTGAGCCACCAAGATCAAGATGTAGGGCTAAGGTGAGTTGAGAACTCACAAGCCCTCACATCTTGACATGTGGCATGTGATATGGCTTAAAAGGGTGATGTGTACATGAGTGGAAGGATAGCACATGACATGGAGGGGGTACATAGTACCTTGGGATTGGACAAGATCTCCTCATAAAGGAGGTATTTGTCCCCATGTGGGTGAGGATGTGGGGAATTAAAAATTCCTCAAATATTCTCATGGGGAAGAGAAAGGAATTTAAAATTCCTTAAATGCATTAGGATTAAATGTGAATTAAAAATTCACATGGGGAATGGAGATTGTCCAAAAGGAGAAAACATTTAATAGGGTTGACTTAGTTAAGTGACATGGAGTGATTAAGGTTGTGCAAGTACTTGATTAGACTAATTAATGAATATTAGAAGAGGGTTAGATTTCACATGTGACTTGATGTGACAAGTCAAAGATCACATGGGGAAAGAAAAAGGAATTTAATATTCCTTGGAAGGATAAAAGGAATTAAAAATTCCTTGAGAGGTTAATTGGGCTAGTTAATGAAGGATTAGAGGAGGGTTAGGTGGCTAAGAGAGATTAGAGGCCAAATTGCAAAAGTTGGAGGATGTGACACATCCTAATCAAGATTAGGCATGTGCACATCCCAATGAGATTAGAAGATGAATTAGGATTAGATAAAAATGATGTGACATAAAGGAATTAAATAAATGGCATATTTATTTAATTCATTTGATGAAAGGGGAAGTATTTAATTATTTAACTAGATACCTTAGGGATTATAAGAACTTTAGAGGCATTAGTTAAATAATAGTGATATTACTTAATTAATGCGGATAAAGGGATGCTTAGATGAAAGGGATAAATTTGGATAAATCAAGTGTCCAAATTTAGGTGTCTACACTTAGAATTCTTGATTGCATTAAGGATCCCACATTGATCAGTAGCTTGAATTTTCTCACAAACTTGGTAAATGTCAACTTTTTCCAAGGGTTATTCTCTTAACAAATGTTTGTTTCGACACCGAGGACAATAGATGGATAAGGTCTCAAGATTTCATGTTTTGGCTTGTATTCCATCTAGTGTGGTATTTAGTTGAACGAGAATGTCAATTTTAAGATTTGCTATCTCCTCATGCAATTTTCCTATTTCATTGAAACCTCTAAAAAGAGTAGACTTACGGATACCTCCTCAAGTACGAGAGAAATTATGACATAATTCAGTGATATCATCAAGTCCAAATTGGGAGACATCTCCATTTCCCATTAAATCTAGGCTTCTCCTAGCATCTTCATCAAGTCCCTTGACAAATATGGTTTTCAAAATTTCCAGACTAATGGCTTCTCCTCCACAATTTTTAGATAAGAAGATAAACCTATCCAGGTAATCTTCTAGGCTTTCATCTTCGTTCTACCTTAGTTTGAACAACTCCTCTTTCCTATCGCTGACTCTACAGTAACTCTGGTATTTTTCCAGAAAGGAAAAATTCATATCATCCCAATAGGTTATTGACCCTGAAGCTAAACCCATGAACCAGTGCATTGCTGAGTCTTTTAGAGTAGAGGGAAAAGGTTTTAGTTTCTAGTTATCATTCTTGTAGTCATATGTCTAACATAGAACTTTAAACTCAAATAGGAACTAGTCAAGATCCTCAAAGGATAAACCTCTGAAAGTCGGTAAAAAGGTTGGTGAAATGTTTTTCATAGGTGTATCATCATCTTGATTGATAGAAATAGGATAAGTAAATGTCCGCACTCCCCCTACCGGGTTAGCGCCATTTCTTTGGTCACCCATGACATTGAAAGGAATGTGTTCCTCTTCAAAAATTTGTTCCTCTTCAAAGGTTTGTTCTAATTGTTGAGGTTCTAGGGTACGCAAAGGGATACTTTCCTCTACAAATATTTGTTATGATGGGTGAATTTCTGGGGTATACAAGGAGGTCTCAAGTTGATCATGCTCGATCAATTCTTCGATAAATTGTTTCAGTGAGACTTCCTCCTCCTTGCTTGTGGTTGGAACGTCTTTTGGGGGGGTTTTTGGTATGTATCTTTTGTGGGGGCCTTGTTTCCTGAACATGCAGAAAAAGAAGCCTAACGACTATATTTTTCTCTAAAAGAGGTATTCAAGCAATTTCCTACTAACACTAGAAAAGGAAGTAGTCCCCGGAAATGGCACCAAAAAGTGACAGGTTGTCGTGAGGTCCTATCGCTTTAGTTGAAAAGGCATCAAATATATCGACCGATGTTCGAAGGTTGTATGCAATAGGAAACATTTCGACTAACTCTCCTAGATTTCCTAAATATTGGAACTATTGTAAACAAAACTTAAACTAAAAAGGCCATTAAACTAGAAAGTGTAAAGTTGTTTTAAGCTAGAAAACATGGGATTATTAAGCTAGGAAGCATAAAATGATTAAACTAGAAAGCATGTAAATTACCTAAAAAGGAATATTTGCAATAAAATTGTAAAGTTTAAATGACAACAACCATCAACTAGCATCGAATTGTTAATAGAAAATAAACTTAACAACCTATAACTAATAACCAGAGTGGGTGCTTTAGAATTTTAGATAAACATAACTAAAGATTGTAAACTTGAACTACAACCTGCAAGAATAATTAATAGAGCTCGACACATACAAATAACATTTATTCACATTTTTTCATATGCAAAATAAAAGTGACAAAATTGAAAGCAAAGATACTTATCTATCTAGGTAGGAAATTCCCTCAAGTGGCCAACTCTCATGTATTTTAACGCCTAACTCAGATCACATAAAATTTTGTATCTTCAAAATGAATTCATCCATAACAATTCCATTACACGGAACTAGTAACTCAAGATAAGATTGGAAAAGCTTGTTTGATTCATATCAAAAAAAGTGTAACACAAAGACATAGTTCAAAAACACATTATAACAGCATAACAATATCACCCCCATTGTTTTTGGCAGTTACATATATATAATAAACTGCTTAACAAAATCCTAGATTTTAGATGGCAAAAGATCACCATTGAAAAAGTCTTCTAACATTTTAACTAACAAACAGAATAAGGTCCATAACATAAAGAATTTAAAAGGCTCGAAGAGAATCCATAAAGTTTCAAAATAGAAAGTAAATAGAAAGCATTAAAAGACTTAATCCACTATGCACTCGTGAAGTTCCGATGCCTAGATTTCCAACACTTGTCTTCAAATTCTTTGAAGTTTGCTTTAAAATCCTCTCGATTATGCATAATGACCTATACAATACTAAAAACTATACCATTATGTTAGCACCAGTCAGCTTATTTCAATTGATTTAGGAAATAAATAATATACACCCTTTTACAAAAAGTAAACAATTATTAATCCTAAAAATAAATAATTGGCAAGGTAAAGACAATTGGGAGGAATAAGGAAGGGTATTTGGCTTATCATATTCATGAGGATATTTATACCTCATCAACCACCACACACTTGCTCAACTTGTAATTGATTTGATCTTTCATTTATATCCTCCACAAGATCACAAAATATCAATTAGGTTGGCCAAGAAAGAATACAAACAATAATTTCAACAAGTTAACATAATGAAGACCTATCCAAGAGATAGAGATGACCAAAACAAACTTATTACATCTTCCAATGTGATCCGAAACAACATGCATGTTGGCACACATTAACCCAAGTCAGCAACAAGGAAACGTGTAGATGAAATGTGTAGCACATTACTAGTTGACCCAAAAATATAGCTTCAATTGAATTTACATAATGTAGTTCTCAACAAGATAGGTTAGGACCCAAATCTGCCTTAACACAACCTAAAAAGCTAGCGCAGGCCCCCAAGCACATAGTGCAAGTAAGATAACAAGCCTTGTCATCCATACATCCACAAATTACCTAGAAATCCAACTCAAATCACTATAGGACACCAAAGAGATCAATCAATGATGTGCGGACCACAAAGGGACATTCCATGAACATCCAACAACACTTCCAAATATTTCTTTCATACTGTCATTCCACAAACAACCACCGCAAAGCAAACAAAAGTAAAATACTTCATCCCAAAAATACAGAATTCACAACCATGAGCTATAACATTAACAAAACAATTTGCAAAGCACTTTATTACATTAAAGATAAACTAACTCTTCACAAACATTGAGAGCACAACCACCAAGCCGCAAGAGTAGATACATCAATGCAGAGAAATGTGAAGCATTTTTTGGACCAGTCTAGACAACCAACAATTCTGCAATTATCAAAAACCTCCTCGGAAACACTGGTGACCTAAAAAACTAAGAGTGCACCATCCACGGAACAAGAACATTGAATCCCAAATCACAAGACCTAATCTTAAAAGGCGGAGTAATGTGAAGCATTCTCCCAAATAGTCTTCACAACAACTTCCTATAGCATAAACTTTTCACCAACTTACGGAGACCAAAACTACCTTGCAACAACACATACTTCCTCAAGAGCAACAAGAGATAGCATACAACATACTAGAGACTATCAACAACATCTCTCCACCATCAGTAACACTTCTAATCCTCATCTTAATGATTCTAATCCTCATCTTAATATATCATCATGATATCATATTTGTTGATGACAACCATACACAATACAACTTCACTTGTCATCAAACAAGGCATGACATCCAACCATGAACATTAACAAAATCATCATACATCAATTATAGCTCAAACTAAGTGTACACACAAGCATCAATGACAACCCAAACAAAGTGTTGACATCAATGACAACCAATACCAAACAACAATCTCACAAACATATGCAACAACCTCACTAATTGTTGACATCAATGATAACTACTGCCAACAATCTCCCTCTTTGGCATTGATGGAAACACACACCTACTCATTCTCACCTTTCAAATCAAGGAAAAAGGGCCAAGATCTTAAATTGAATCATCAACATATTATCCCCCTTTGACTAACTACACAACTATACATGCTCAACATTTGCACATCTTCTTCAAACAATTATACCAACTCCCCCTATCAACAACAACCAACCAACTACCTACTCCCCCTAAGAGGTAGCATACATCAATCTAGGAGAAAAAAATATGACATGAATTTCTCCCCTGGATAGATTCACCATTTATGCATCTAACTTAAAAATGGAGGGGCAATAACCTCTAACTTCTACTGGAGATACTCATAAGTATCCTTTGAAAGTGCCTTCGTGAAGATATCTACAATCTAATCCTTAGTAGGTGTGTGTTTGAAATGTGGGAGAGTTAGTAAATCAACACAAACACCAATGAGATGTATTATATTAGAGATTTAATCAATAAAACTGAATCAAATTGAAACAAGATTAAATTCCTAAAAATGATCCATTGTTCTCTATTCTCAAGGATTTATTAAACCACATTGGCTCTTAGATTTTTGTATATGCACTATGGTTGTTAAAATGACAACTTGAGAAACGAGATGCTATTCAAAATGCAAGAAATCTAAGTTCCTATATGAAACTATGTGGTGAAAGCCATGATACTATGATAATGGTGATATTAACAAATGGATAATGTTGCTAAACTATGTGATACAAATTCTTGTGATAAGAAGCTAAAATGATTTTGCATATGCTCAAATATAAACTATGAATATGATAAACTAAAATGCAACTATAAAGCAAAGCATGATATAAAATGAAACTATAAAGCAAAACATGGTTCTAAGTTAACATGATGCTACAATGCAAACTTGTTAAAATGCTAAACAATTCTATAAGACTCCAAATGCTCCAATGCTTCAAAAGGTATTCTTGCATAATAACTCTACTCAAATGTGGGATGCCAAATACTATGGCAAAGGGTTGTATTTATAGGCTTTTCCAAGCATCTTGTGATGTGGCAGCGATTGACGGTCCAGATTCAAACAAGAGGGATGAACTGTGGAGATGGAGAGAATCAAGAAGGATGTTCCCTTGACCAAAGACAACATGCAAAATGGACGAAGGAATCCCTTGACCAAAGACAACATGCCAAATGGATAGAGGAATAAAGTGTGTTTGAAATTTGTTGAAGAAGTGAGGAATAAGCCATGTGTTTGAAAATTTGTTGATAATTCTAATTAAAAGTTAGAATTATTTAATTTCATGTGACCTTGGTGAGGTAGCATGAAAAGTTGTAGACATGTGCTTGAATTCCAAATTTGGGATTAGTGAGAATTAATTAAATAAAACAAACTTTAGAAATTTGTTTATTTAATTAAATTAGAGGAATGTGATTTTAGATTTGGAGAATTAGAAGCTATGAACTATATAAATAAATTGAGAATTTATTTATAAGTAGTTGAAATATTAATTAAATAACTAGTATTTAATTAATTAAATGTCTTGACCGATTTTAGGTGTATACAGTAGACACATACTCCAATCTGGCTTCCTGTTCTACAACCTTCTCTCTTAGAAAGTGATACCAAATATAAATGTGTTTGGTTCTTGAATACATCATTGAATTATTGGAAATATTTATTGCACTGGTATTATCACATAGTATAGGAATAGGTTCATCATAAACCACCTTTATATCCTTCAAATTCTACTTTTTCCAGAGCACTTGGGTACAACAAGACGCTACAACAATATACTCAGCTTCTGATGTGGATAAGGATGTTGAGTTCTTCTTAATAAACCAAGAGACCAATTTGTCTCCCAAAAAAAATTCACTTTCACTAGTACTCTAGTCATCCACACATCCTACCCAATCAACATCAGTATAAGCATTCAAAAAAAATTATCATCATTTTTGTACCACAAACCATAATTTGGAGTTCCTTTCAAATATCTAAAAATTCTTTTCACTGCTTTCTCATGAGTTTTCTTAAGATTAGCTTGAAATATGGAAACCAAACATACAACATGCATAATATCAAATCTGGAAGTAGATAAGTACAATAAACCTCCAATTATAGACCTATAAAGAGTCTAATCAACCTCTAGAGACTTATTAGTTTTTCTCAAGTGACAACCGGTGACCATAGGAGTACTTACTAGTTTGGAATCCTCCATGCCAAACTTCTTTAACATCTCTCTAACATACTTAGCCTGAGAAATAAATATACCATCATCTTGTTGCACAATTTGAAGCCCAAGGAAGAAAGAGAACTCACCAATCATAGACATCTCAAACATTTTTTGCATCTCTTCTATAAACCTCTTACACATATCATCTCCACCAAAGATGATGTCATCAACATATACAACCACAATCAAAATCTTATTTTCTTGAACCTTATTTTAAAGATTACTATCTGCAGTACCTTTTATGAAACCTTACTAAAGTAAGTACTTATCGAACCACCAAGCTCTAGGAGCTTGCTTGAGTCCATACAAAGCTTCCTTGAGTTTGCATACCATATCTAGATCTTCTAATAATTGGAAACCATATGGCTGCTCAGTATATACCTCTTCTTCTAAATCACCATTCAAAAGGTTGACTTGGCATCTATCTGATAAACTTTGAAATCCTTGTGAGTATCAAAGACAAGAAACATCCTTATTGCCTCCATTCTAGCTACCGAAGAAAAAGTCTCCTCAAAATCAATACCTTCAACTTGTGAATAACCCTTGCAAACCAATTTGGCCTTGTTCCTCACAACTTCACCATCTTCATTCAACTTGTTCCAAAACACCCACTTTGTTCCTATAATATTCTTATTAGTTAGTATGGGAACCAACTCCTATGTCTAATTATTTTCTATCTAGTCCAATTCTTCTTTCATTTCCTTCAACCAACCTTCATTTTTTTTAGCATTAGCAAAGTTCTTGGGCTCAACCTTTAACATTAAGCACAAATTCACTTGCTCACTTTCTTTTACAAGCCTTCTCCTGGTCAGTACACCTTCATTCTTATCTCCAATGATTTGATCTATAGAATGGTTCTTTTGAACATATTTTGTTGGAGTCTTAGGGGCCTTCTTCAGTTCTGGTTCCTTCTCTTATTTCTCTTCTTCTTCTTTTTCAATCCAGAGAGGTATATCATATCCACAAACCTCTGGTTCTTGTGAGATCGGACACAAATATTCATCCACTTTAACATTTGTGCTTTCAAATCTTTCCCAATCTCTTATTGTAACTTTTGTAGGCCTTGCTTCTAGTTCAATAACCAAGAAAGATCCCTTCATCACACTTAGAATCAATCTTTCCAAGGTCTTCTTCATCTCTTCTGATATAACATTTGTTTCCAAAAAATTTGAAGTATCTAATAGTGGGAGGCCTTCCATACCATAGCTCATAAGGGTTCTTAGTGCTATTGACCCTCAATTTCACTTTTTTACGTAAGTAGACAATAGTGTGAACTACTTCCTTCCAATACATATCAGGCAAATCTACATCTTTCCTCATTGCCCTAGCCATCTATCGCATAGTCCTATTTTTTCTCTCCACTACCCCATTTTGTTGAGGTGTCCTAGGAGTAGATAGATGTCTCCTAATACCATGATCTTCACAAAACTTTTCAAATTCATTTGAAGTAAATTCACCCCCTTTATTTGATCTTAAACATTTGATTTTAGCATCCATTTCATTTTCAACTTTTGCTTTGAAAATCTTAAACTTATCAAGGGCTTTTGATTTTTCTCTTAAAAATGTAACCCAAGTCATTCTAGAGTAATCATCTATAAGAAACATGAAATACCTTTCACCTTTTTGACTCCTTGTTCATGTAGGTCCACATAGATAAGTGTGAATCGGCTCCAATGGTATTGTAGCATAGCACACCTTGCTCTTGAAAATTTCCTTTGTTTGCTATCCCATTTGACATTCCTTCCATAATGTGTTTGCAGGTTTAGTTATCTTAGGAATATCCCTCACTGCATGAGTAGAATTGATATTTACCATATTATCAAAATTGATGTGTCCCATCCTCTTGTGCCACATCCAACACTCACCAAATTAAGCCAATAAGAAAAAATTTCCATTTTCCTCCTTTAGATGATAGAAATTTCCATTTTTCCTTGTACCTTCTGCAACTAATCTTTTGGACCCTGCCTTCCTAATCTCACAACCATTGGCATGAACTATAAGATTGTATCCTTTTTTGTACATTTGATTGGCACTGAGAAGATTATGCTTCAGACCTTTGACATAGAGGAAATCCTCAATCATGTTCTTTCCATCAATTTTTATAGCACCCTTTCCACAAATTTGTGATGACTCATCACCACCAAACTTAATAGCTCCACTAGTAACCTTCTTGAGATTGATGAACCTCCTCTTTTCACCATTCATGTGGTTAGAGCAACCATTGTCAATCACCCAATATTTTATTCTTCCTTTGCATGAAAGGAAATCCACACAACCATTGATATTTCATAAACTTTATCATCCTGCAAAGTACCAGGCCTCTTACATTCTCCAATATTGCTCTTTTTGTCTCCGACTTTCATGGCCATGAAGAGTGTTTCATCATTTGAATCATTATCCTCATCTTCTAAGGAACAGTTGCTTTCCTTGGAATAGAGGATTTTTTTAACCTTCTCTCTTTTGTTACCATCTTCAGATTCTTTATAGGGACATTTAGATGCAAAATGACCAATACTTTCACAATTGAAACACTTGAAAGGTAACTTACCTTTGTATTTGTTGGTGCATTTCTTCAGTCTTCTTACAAAGTTTGCTTCTACCTCATCAATGTCATCATTCAAATCTACAATTTCATCTTCTATCCTTTTATTGGCTTTGAATTTTTCTTCCTTCTTTGGAACATCTTTATCAAATTCTCTCATTTCAAAGGTTGTGAGAGCACCAAACATTTCATCTACTGAATACTTATCCAAGTCCTTAGATTCTTCAATAGCAAATAACTTGTGACAATAAGCTTTAGGGAGAGATCTCAACACTTTCTTCACAATATCATCTTCTTTCACTTCTTCACCAAGACCCCTGATGCCAATAACTACTTCATCCACCTAAAGCATATAACTAGTAATGTCTTCATCCTCTGTCATCCTTAGGGTTTCAAATTCGCTCTTGAAGATTTGCATCTTGGCTTGTTTTACTTTATTATCTCCATAAATGTTTCTCATCTTTTCCCATACATCTTTAGCAGTACTCCAACTCATCACCTTCAGAAGTTTTAAATCAACTAACCCACACATGATGGAATTCTTCACCTTAAAATTGTTCTCATACAACCTAATCTCAATTGGATATGTTGGCGGAGCAGAAGGAGCAGTGTAACCATCCTTAATAGATTTCCAAACACCAAACCCTAGAGATTTTAGATGTCCTTCCATTCTTACTTTCCAAAAGGTGTAGTTTTTCCCATCGAACCTAGGACCCTTGTAAGATCCATCATGTTCCATCTCGAACCTTTCCTCAAGAGGTTAAGCTTCTTCTGAGGAGCTTGGCTCTTATACCAATTGTTCACACATCTGGATACTAAGAGGGGGCGTGAATTAGTATCTATAAAAATTTAAGCCCTCCAAATCATAAACCCTTCAATAATATACAAATATAGACTTCTAACAAGATCAGCAACTTATGAACAGAACAACAACACTTAACTTAATCGGAAGAAATGAAAGATAAGGTAATGAACAAACCTGCACAAGATAACACCAGATTTACATGGAAAACCTAAGAAGGTAAAAACCACAGAGAGAAATCTCTCAACATAGAAGCTCACTACGTACATAATTACAATTTGTTTTAAAGCTCACCGCCTAAGGAAGCACACTGCTCCCGAAAGGACTTGCAGGCTAAGGCGCATAACCTTAGGGAAAGATACAAAGGACTTGCAGGCTAAGGCGCATAACCTTAGGGAAAGATACAAAGGACTTGCAATATTGAGGCACAAACCCCAGGGCAAGATAAAAATTACAAGGAATTGTTGAAGAACTCATTGTCTAATAGCAGGATACATGAAAATATGAAATAACAACATTTGTCAACAATACACTCTGTTGATTGAGGCATTAAGGCTCATTTGATCTTTCTTTTCTATAATTTACTTCACAAATCCCTACTCGCACACCATCACAAACTCACTCAACTTGCAACTGATTTGATCTTTCATTTATATCCTCTACAAGATCACAAAACATCAATTAGATCAGCCAAGAAAGAATACAAACAATAATTCCAACAAGTTGGCCATAAAAACATAATGTTGTCCTATCCAGGAGATAGAGAGGACCAAAACCAACTTATTACATCTTCTAATGTGATCCCAAACAACATACACACTGTGCACATCAACCCAAGTTGACAACAAGGAAATGTATAGATGAAACGTTTAACACATTACCAGTCAGCCCAAAAACACAGCTTCAATTGAATTTACACAATGCAGTTCTCAACAAGATAGGTCAAGAGCCAAATCCACCTTAACACAATCTCAAAAATTGGTGTAGACCCCCAAGCACATAGCCCAGGCAAGATAACAAGCCCTGTCGGCTAGACATCCACAAATTACCTAGAAAGCCAACTCAAATCACTATGTGGCACCAAACAGACCAACCAATGATGTGTGGACCATAAAGGGATGTTCCATGAACATCCAACCACACTTCTAAATACTTCTTTCATAATTTCATTCCACAAATAGCCATCACAAACCAAACAAAAGTAGAATACCTCATCTCAAAAACACGTAATGCACAACCATGAGATATAACATTAATAGAGCAACTTGCGGAACACTTCATTATATTAAAGTTGAATTGAGAGACTTCACAAACACTAATAGCACAACCACCAAGCCATAAGAGTGGAGACATCAATGTGGAGAAATGTGGAGCATTTTCTGGACCAGTCTAGACAACCAACAAAACTGCCAACCTTCTACAATTATCAAAAACCTCCTCAACAACATTGGTGACCTGAAAAGATAAGAGTGCACCATACATAGAAAAATAACATTGAATCCCAAACCACAAGGCCTAATCTTCAAAGGTGGAGGAATATTTAGCATTCTCCCAAATAGTCTTCACAACAACTTCTTGTAGAAAAAAATTTCACCAACTTGCAGAGACTAGAACTACCTTGCAAGAACACATACTTCCTCAAGAGAAACAAGAGAGAGCATACAACATACTAGAGACTATCAACAACATCTATCCACCATCAGCAACACTTCTAATCCTCATCTTAATGCTTCTAATCCTCATCTTAATGTTTCTAATCCTCATCTTAATATATCATCATGATATCATCTCTATTGAGGGTAACCATACACAATTCAACTTCACTTGTCATCAAACAAGGTATGACATCCAACCATGAACATCAGCAACATCATCATACATCAATAATAGCTCAAACTGAGTGTACACACAAGCATCAATGACAACCCAAACAGAGTGTTGATAACAATGACAACCAATGCCAAACAACAATCTCATAAACATATGCAACAACCTCACCAAGTGTTGACATCAATGACAACCATTGCCAACATATACCTTAATCAATTTTTTTTGGTTTATTCAACAGTTCAATGAGATAAATGTAAATTTTTGTGATCAAAACCCTTGGTGGATTCACCTCTAAAGCAATACCTTAACATGTTCATGCATATCAATGTTTTTTAAATAACTAAAATGAGGCCCAATATATTGCTTTAGTGTTATGGGAAAGGAAATAATTTAATTAACATCATATGGATAGGTATTAGGGATTCACATGGGGGTTGTAGGACCTAGTTTTTTTATCAATGAAATTTTGAACCCTCAACACATTAGGTTTCATAAGTTGATTAGAGGAAGTTCTCTCCATGGTGTTTCCATTTCTAGTGTTATGAATCCATACTTATTATATGCCATATAATCATGTAGTATAAATTGGGTAAACCCACAAAAGTGGTTTACAATTGGAGTGAGGAAGGAAAAGTTGAAAAAAATGACCCCATGGCAAAAAAAAATTTTTGGGGTCGAAGCAACTATTTGGTTCAAACGAACCAAAAGAGGGTTCACTAGAACCTAGGTTCGAGCGAACCCATTTAATGAAATGCCCCACCATTCCCACCAAAAGGAAACTTTTGAAAGGGGTTTGAATGAACCTTGGTTCACTAAACCCTCGTAGCTTAACCCCCTGGTTGGAGCAAACCCCTTTTCCCCACCTTCTGCTCTCTGCCACAAAAAATTATTTTTTTCCCTTTGCTTGGTTGAGGATGAAAATGGAGGAGACTTCACAAACCCAACTAAAATCAGTAGTCCTCTGAAATGAGCTATCCAACACTATAATTTTAACATGTTTTGGTTTTATTATGTATTTATTTTGTTTTTTTGAATGTAGATTTTTCATAAAATCAAGCTCTCTATTCTACATGTGAAAAAATAGAAGATTATAAAAAAAAATTAAAAATATGAGTGCACTAGATAATGAAGTCCTTGATACAAAAAAAAATGAATTTTCAACACATACAAAAAAATTTAATGCATAGGTCCTGGCTATGTCTGGATTGTAATTGGTTTGACTTTGAAACTTGATTAAGGAAAAAATATTCAATAAAACACTATCTAACCAATTGAAGCACTAGATGTTGAGTTACAAATCTAAATTCAAAAAATTATAATTTTATCCATGGAAAAAACTTTATGCTTATCATGAGTGTCACTCCTTAAAAATGTTGTCTCAAAAAACTAGTTTTTGAAGGAGATGGAAAAGAAGTGCAACCTTATTCCAAAAATTTTGAAAAAAATATATTTAGAATCTACAGACAAAATATCACAAAACTCTAGTTTGCATCATCTTCAAATTTCTCACGGTTTAGCCGCTATAGGTGCCCGAAAGTGAAGATTTAGTTAGAAAAAATTATTTCAGTGTCTAGTTTGGCCAAAAATTGTAAACCAGTATTGTGGGATCACCCAAATTTTATAGCATCATAACCACAACTTTGATGCAATTAAGAGACTCCACAATATCATATTTTTTACTAATGAGAGGATTGTGCTAATAGTATACCATAGAAAATTTTTACTAAGGTATCAACATTTTCAATTTTTTTAGAAAGCTTGCTTCTACTAATTATCAATTGGTTTAAATCTGATTTTCTCTTATAAAGGAAGTGATTATGATTTTCACATTGATTAGTTTATTCAGAACACCAATTAAGAGTTTTCAAGGATAGTATCATGGTATTATATTCACCTTAATAGAAATATATGAATTTTATTTGTTAAATAAGTCAATAAAAATATGTCAAAAACATGGGAGTTAATAGAAAGAGTATTAACTATCTTTTATTTTATTATTTTTCTAGGTGTTTGTGTATTTCTTATTTTTTCTAATCCTACCATGTGTATTATGCCATGCATGACTATCATTGGCTAAGAATTTATGATGAATATTTGTGTATTATAGAGAATAATTAATTAAATGGTTGCAAAATAATAGAGAAATTTCTAAACTTTTATGCACACAAAAATAGTTAGAGATAAGATAACCATTTTACAACATAATTGTTTTATGGTTGGTATACAACCAAAGTTATGCTTACAATTAAGGTTATTAGGAAAAATAACAAAAAGGTCTCCTATGATATGAACTCTAGGTAGAAAAGGGTTGTTGCATATTATCTATGAGAAAAAAGATCTTAAAATATAAACCTTGAAAATATACACATCTTTTGGTCATGGAGATGGTTCTTTTCATGAGTTATAGAATTTTAGTTGTATGTTTCAAAACTCAAAAATGTAGAGAATTTTTTATATTCTTTTATTTAATAATATTTATGTTTGACTATATTTAGACTTGCGTTTCTTAACAAAAATTAGTGCAATCCAAAATTGATGAGAAATCATTTATCGTGATAGTTTTGTACAAAATGATTGAGTTTATAATTAAAATTTAAGGTATTTGGGATGTAGGATCTTCGGCCTTGAGATGGGGTGTATAATTTTTCGATATATGGAATGTTGCTTCTTTAGTCACCTTGGGATTACCATTTCATTACACTATTTTAGCTTGGGGCTTTAATAATTCATTGTAGATGCCCTACAACTTTGAAAAACATGAGCTTATGCTTTCTGGCTTAAAGCTATTTTCCATCCTCATAATATTATTTTTGCACATGATGAATGATATAAACCACTATCTAGACTACCATTGGAGCATTTGATAATACTTTTTTTTTTATCTT